>JAGFZM010004290.1:0-24594 GCA_017657215.1 Limnothrissa miodon
TGTGTGTGTGTGTGTGTGTGTGAGTGCTTTGCCTTCAATGCACCTTTAAGTTCACTTGCATTATTTACAACTGCCATACATGGTAGAGAAGGTAACATTATAGGAAGCTAGTTGATTAGCATGCTCACTTACAATAAGAGGATAGTGTATGTGGACACCACAGAGCTCAGTCATGCTTGACATAACGACAGCACACAAGTTGTTCATTCACATTTGGTTGTTGTTTCAAAGCAAATTTAGGATATTCAAAGGTTTTTAAACACATTTTAAAAGGTGATGAGGAGAAGGGCAAGTGACAGTAGATGAGCAATAGAAAGGGGATGAGGAAACAGATCTGATGGAGAGGGAATAAAGGGGTCTTTGTGCTGTGGATATGCCAACCTGCCAAACCTGTGAATCAGCAATGACTTTTCTCATCCTCAGGCAGAGAACGGTGGGTCAGCAGGGCCATCTGTGTGTGTGTGTGTGTGTGTGTGTGTGTGTGTGTGTGCATGAGTGTGCATGTGTGTTTGTTAATATGTCTGCAATTGTTGTGATTGCATACTGTTTTTAGACTTGAGATCTGAAAGCCCTTTTTTTTATACCGAGAAGGATACAAAACACCATTACAGTGACTGATTCTCTGTTGGGAGGAAGAAAGAAAGAAAGAGAGAGAGTACATGAAGTCATTCAAGTAAAACTTACAAATACAAATATATGCATACAAATATATGATATTGGAATGAAAAAAAAAAATGAATAAAAATAGGGATTGGGTGGGAGGAGCAAAGCCAATGCGGAAACATTAAATCAAACAACTAGCTAAATAAAAGATGTTTGAATATTCTTGAAAGTGCTGCCGATTATTAACACCATGTATGAGTATATATACTCGTTTGATCTCTTCAGGGAAGTCTGGTCTCTGCATTTATCCAAAGTGTGAATTAATAAAACACACACAGTGAAGTACACACTGACTCAGTGCCTGTGTGGCTCACTATTATAGGCTTGGTGCATGTGCGCATAAATGGATGCATGAGCAGTAAGACCATACACTTTTAACTCAAGTGTGCACTCAATTAGGCAATTAGGATACTTTATTTAATCTAGTACCCTATCCAGCATAGTGCCCTACACGCAGCACATGCTGCTATGGCCGTAATGTTGTTACTGGTACAGAGGAGGACAGATTGAAAGAAATGGAAGAAAGGACAAGAATAGAGGTTGGACAACAGCAATGAACAAAGACTTTACAAAGGCAAAGTCAGATAAGAGACAGACAGAGACCAGACAGACAGACAAACCAACAGAAAGAAAGACAGAGACAGATCGATAGGTCAGTGAGAAAGGGGTACAAGAGCAAGACAGACCCACCCTTTGTGTGTGTGCGTGTGTGTGTGCGCGAGACTGTGTTGTATATTTGTGCATCTGTACTCTCTGTGTATGTGTGTGTGTGTGTGTGTGTGTGTGTGTGTAAAGAGTGGGGGTCATTACCAAGGCTGTTAACAAGCAGCAAATGGCACCTCTTCAGGCTGCCTTCCGTCTTGTGAATATGTATGAAGAAACGAGAGGGGGGCGGACAACAGGGAAGAAAGAGAGACAGGAAAGGACAGGATGGTGACAGAGAGGATGAAAGGACAGAGAAAGAAAAACAGAAGGAACAGAAAAGGGAAGAAGAAATGGGGAGAAAAAGAAGAATAGAGAAAAAAGAAGAGATTCAAAAAGATAAGGAGCATGAGAAAAAAAGACAGAATAAAAGAAAGGGAAGAAGATAGGAGAGAAAGAGCCAGACAGGGAGGAGACGAAAGATGGACGGGCAGAGAGAGGGGAGAAGGGGAAGAGTGGGAGAGGAGGATAAAACAGAGGAGAAAGTGAAGGACAAAGAGAGGGAAAGAGAAGGGGTGGTAGAGAGATGGGGATGAAAGAGATTGCTTACCCATTCCTCTCATTTAACACACACACACACACACACAGAGAGAGAGAGAGAGAGAGAGAGAGAGAGAGAGAGAGAGAGAGAAATGGGATAGATAGCTTATCCATTATTGTCATTAAACACACAAACACACACACACTGGGAAATGAAAGAGATGGCTTGGCCATTATTATCATTAAAGTGAATGACATGGAAGCACAGTCACGATAACCTGCTGACACACACATGGGGGTGCAGATAGCTTTGTTGAAGTGGGGACAACCAAAAACACATACTGTGACCATTAAGATCAAAAGCAGCTATTGGTTATTTTTGTAAGATATTGAGCTTTTCCTTGATTGAGCATTTGGATAAAAGCATAGATGTGAATCATTAATTAGCAAGTCCGAAATATACGTAATAAGATAAAATAAAGCATACTGTTTTTATGATGGATCAGTCAGTTTTTTTCTGTCTGTCAATGTTATTTCCCCAACATTTTTCTGTCTTTCAACAGAAGCCCATATTTTTCCATAGTCATTCCATATTTATCTGGATTCTGTGCGAATATTTGTTTTAGCCATATTTGGTCATAAAAGAGGATCTTCAGATTTACATGATTTACATAACCAAACACGTTCTTTTGCATGTGATCAGTTCAAGTGGCCAGCAAACAATGCTCAGTATTTAGAATCTAAATTACCCACAGTGCATCCTACATAGCAAGCAAACTGAACTGCATGGTGATTCCTTCAGGAAATGCATCTCCATTTTTGTTATTTTCTAGAGTTTCTAGAGTAGGCCTGCATTCTTTTGAGTGATTCAAGGAAAGATGGACCACTGACATTTGGAGGACAATTATTTCTTATGCTGTTTTCCAAAATGAAGGAACAATGAACAATCATGTCTGCCCAAGGCAGTCACAATTAGGACTATTAGATGTAGATGCTTAGGCTGCTATCTTGAAAGGTTTCTGTTCTCATTGTTTAGAGATGGACAAGCTCCGCTGGCTCAACAATCCATATTAAGAGTGTGTACTTCTGCTCATTTTCAGTTGGGCACCAGAGTTTCTTTTGCTTTAGCCAGACATGAAATTTGTGCTAAAAAACAATTAGATTCTATGGGGTCAGAAACAGAAGTTTGTTTGTTATAGTAAGCACTTCACCACTAACTCACCACTAAGTAGCTTACCACCTAAACAAGTATCGACAGCGATACATATAATATTCTGGCAGCCAATGCTAATACATGTGTCTTCATGACCCAGTGTAGTTCATTTAAGCAGCGTTTATTTTTTTCTATTTAGCAATGTTTTTAAGCAAATTAAAAGAACCACAACTACTTCTTATTAGTTACATAGTTTTTACCTTGTAGTAGTTATTGAGATTACTCGTTTGAGTGACACATCATGATTGCATTGCTTATCAAAAATGATAGATTTATAAGTAAGAGTCCCTGCTATTATACTAGGAGATGGTAAGTCTGTTTGACAATGACATCATAACTGTAGTTGACAACCATCCATGTATATCATACATAATAATTGGCCAAAGCCTGCGAGCAAAACGTTGAAAGAGGAGGGGGACAAACCAAGTTACCGTGGAAACTGAGGGTGTCATCTCCCGACTGTCCTGGTCCCATCTGCGCTCCTGCACACAGATACATACACACATATAAATGAGAAAGAGGCCTTGCCCATTATTACTGTTAAAACCTACTGTAGGAGATGGTAGAACACACTTGCCACACACATATACACATAGAGAGAGTGAAAGAGAGATACTGTAAGATACCACCTGAATGTCAGACCTATTTTCTTACAGTTATACAGTATGCGCACACGTGCTCACACACACACACACACACACACACACACACACACACACACTCCGTCTCTTGTTTTTCCAAAATATATATCCACTTCTGACTAAACATATCCATAAATAAGCTTTGGCAAACACAATTACAATAATGGTTCCATGAGCCACATCAGTATGTACCCTTAAGATTCTGAAAACATGAAGGAGTTTTAAAAGCAGGCAGATGACTTCAATCTGCTCTTAAGTGTGAGCGTGGGGGGGTTCAGAGAGGACTGGAAATAAGGGAAGGGGGACACACATGATGCCTGCGGGTGTACTCACACTAGGCAATCCATAACGTGTCCAAGTAGCCTATCCTTGACCTCTGAAGTACAGTTTGTTTGACCATCTTGGGAGAGTTGAACTCAGTTACGGTTCAGCTGGACTCAGGCACTGTAGAGATGTAGTGTGATCATAAGAGTACCCAAGCACAGAGCATCGCTTATGACAGAATACAACCTCATTTTTCATTTAATCTCTGAGCATATTTGGAGTGCCTGTTGTTATAGTAACAAAAAGGCACTAAATGTAAAGATTCCTGAACATAGCAACTCAGCCGTGACCAAGTACAATTTGATATATGCAGTGCGAGACAACTGTGCTCCAGTGTGGCACAGGTGAACTGTACCTAATGTGAGTGCACCCTTAGGTTCTACTGATGACTTCACAGATATTATAAGTAAAAAAAAATGCTATAATTTTCTGTAAACCCAGTGTTTATAAAGCATTAATTTGCCTTAGAAAAAGCTTTGTGACACTTGAGGTTATAAAGGTATATGATAATATTGTAATACCTCACAAGTACAGTCATGAGAATGCAAACACAGTTATTAGCACTAATATCATCATCAATGCTTTATCAATACTATTTCATTGTGAGGGTTACCAAAAACTGATTTTTCTTGGTAATGAGTTGCTGTAAGTCCTTTCTATTTAAAGATGTCACATTACCCAGTGCTGATCTATTTTCTTGTCACCCCGCCACAGACCACAGACACATAATTTATATAAAAATACAAAGAAAGATATAGATTGTGTGCCATTACAGTAAAGTCACATAGCATAGAAGACAATGCAGGCATTTGGTGCGATTTCAAGACTTGAGATTACTTGAGATAATGTTGTGGGACAATGTTTTGAAACTATGATGCTCAGTCAAGCAATGGTGTGGTATCTGTGGATCTGACCGAGGTTTCGTTCTTGAACAACTACTATAAAGCTGCTTTTCCTTGCTCCTTAATCTTTTTTAAGAAAACAATTGCTTGAAGTAAGAATTGTCGCCTAGTTCTCCTTTTAAGGGCTATATAGCCCTATTTATTTTCTGAAACTGTTTACTCACATGACACTGTTTACTTGTTTTTCTAATATGTGTGGCCATAAGAACTGCTCATATGATAGGATATTTACACAGCTGTTACTCAGCCACACAGAGGAGGCCAGACAGAGGCCTACAAAACCTGGCAAACTCCACTATTGCTTTAGCAAGGAAAATGAGAGCCATAAATACAGTTTAGATACTGTATAGAAAATACCAATAAAATCATCATCTCTCTCCCTCTCTCTTTCTTTCTAAAACTCACACATGCAAACACACACACACACACACACATACAGAGAGAGTGAGAGTGTGTTCTGACTCTCTCGGCAGATTTCACAGATTCCTGCTGTGCCATCTCTCACAGTGTGTGAACTCAAACATACACATCAATCTACAGTGTCCCGCACCACACACACACACACACACACACACTTTTACTATACCAACACTTCTAGGCAAGGGCGTAGATTTTTGGCGAATGGCATTTGGGACGGTTGGAATTTTGGGAAGTGACATCACGCGTTTGTGTTTGGTGCAAGGCAGACCAAATAGTGAAAAGGCAGTCAACACGAACTGATGAAGGCAAGGAAGTTTTTGGAAGGAAGTTAAATATAATTTCACAAAATGTAGTCTATGTTGTACAAAGAGCGGTCATTCTTATAGCTACCTGCAAGCAACAGGGTGAGGGGCGGTGTTCATAGCAGATGATCTTTGCAGGAAAATAATCAAATCTCGAATCCAAGAGAAATCATTATACCCCACATTAACTAGTCCAAAAATCGCTTCCCAATAGCCTATAGCCACATTTTGTATCACTATGGTGATATCGTCATCAAAAGAGAGCAAAGCCCTGCATTTAACCACTCATAGTGTAGCCTATCCTTGCTATAGACAGTTTAAAGAATGCTTTGAAGATCTATGTACTTCTACCTGAGCTACATAACTGTAAGTTGACCTATGGAATATAAAAAGGTTGCCTAGATTATGACAGCGCCATATTAGGTCTGTTTTTTACTATGGGCCTACACCAGATGTGTTACACAGTAGAGAAAGAACATGAGAGACAAGAATGACGTGCAAAACGCTGATGAGTGTGAGAATGTTGGCTGTGTGTGTGTCTGTGTGTGAATATGTGTGTGTGTTGTTACGACGACGTTGTTAGGGTCTGCACACGCAGATTCTTGTGTGGCTTGCATGTTGCTGTTTTGTCAGTGTGTCTTTCAGATTCCCGCGCTGAATGGTAATTGGAGAGCTGCTGCCATTGGGCGCAGTACCTGCGCTACTGCTTTAAAAGCTCCAGCTGACGCCACTTGGGGCGCGCACTTTTTCTGTCTCTTTGCTACTGGAGATCGCTCCAGCCTTTGTGCTTGCCATGACATGCCACCTTTGGGCCCAGCCTCGGGCCAGATCCCGCATCCATCCACCCTTCTAACTTCTCTCCAAGAGAGAGAGAGCGGCGGGCTGCACAGGCCTACTTCTGCGGCCTGTTGTTTATTTTTCCGTTCTTGCCTTGTTCTGTTAATCTTTAGTTGAGCCATTTTGTCCTTTTTTTATATTACTTTAAAACCTATTCTATTTTTATATTAATAAATATAATTAATTTATATTTTTTGGTCTGTCCGTTTTTCCACTTCCATATTCCATATGCGTCTCTAAGGCCCGGCAAAACAGTGGACGAAAGAGTGTGTCTGTGTGTGCGCGCTGTACCAAGGACAAGATATATAGCACAATGAGGGCAAGTTTCTATAACTTACATCAATATCGATTTTAACCTTGTTTAGGAGTGCAGATAGAGTGTGTCTTTGCCTGTGTGTGTGTGTGTGTGTGTGTGTATGCTTGTGTAAGCCTGCTGGATTGTCTAAGACAGGAGAAAAGAAGCACGATAAATCCTGCTGTATGAAGTTAGCAGTTGCCTTGAAAAAAGAGGCACGAATCAATTCTCATCCTTTCTTCTGATCTGTTCTTCAATTCAATTCAATTCAATTTTATTTATATAGCGCATTTTTACAAAAGGCATGTCACAAAGCGCTTAACACAAGAGGCCCAATGAGCAACAGGGGCAAGGAAAAACTCCCTCGCAGCGTTTTTTGTTTTTACTTGTTATGGTAGAGGAAGAAACCTTGGGCAGTTCCGACGGCTCAAGGGGCTAACCCAACTGCCTAGGGCAGGTTTTCAGTCTCTTAGATGGTGAGTAGTCCACTATTATTCCATTAGATACATATTACAAGAAAATTTTGGTAAATAAAGTACAGTAATATAGGAGTCCCATTAGAATCCCAGGATATAGTCCCATGTCATTAGGCGCAGTCAAGCCAGGGGCCAGCTAGAGGCTGTAACAATCATGTCAGGGTCATCTGTGAGCTGAAGGCAGACCGCCCAGGAAGCCAGAGATGCAGGATCAGGCAGTGGAGGGCAGGGGTGACCCTCAGCAGGGAGGCAGTGGCATGGACAGTGGAGTGGGTTGAGGACCATTCAGGAGTGCCGCCGGATCACGTTGGAAGAAGGTCCCAGGAGAACCCAGGAGGTGCAGGCGCAGGCAGTGGAAGGCAGTGATGACTCACGGCAGGGTGGTAAAGGCATGGAAAATCAGAGAGGAGATGAGTTAGAACAGTCTCCATCAGATTTCAGAGAATGTGAGTTATATTGCATGTGAAACCATATACAGATGTTGGCTAAGTGAAGAGAGAGAAGTAAGTGGAGAGGAAAAGAGAGGAGGAGAAAGACAGAGTGAAAATTGTACGGCTTAACAGATGGGTGGATTGTGGCGGCATTAAACTATAGCAGCATAACTAAGGTATGATGTATAACAAGCCAACACCACCAAAGGAAATGGTCAGTGGCCACCAAGCCCTGGACAGGAGCTTACAGCAGAGGCAGTCCTTTCCAATAAAACCCTGAGGAGATGTGGCTTACCATACACCATCCCTAACTAAAGGGGTCAGTAAATAGAAAGGTTTTGAGTCTAGACTTAAAGGTGTTGAGAGTGTCCGCTTGACGAATGTTAGAAGGGAGTTTGTTCCACAGGACAGGCGCACGATGGCAGAAAGCTCTTCCGCCCATTGTTGATTTTGATATTCTAGGAATTACTAGGAGACCAGCATTCTGTGACCTTAGGGGTCTAGAAGGGTGGTAGGGAACAAGTAAGTCTTTAATATATGCTGGAGCAAGGCCATTAAGGGCTTTATATGTTAGGAGAAGTATTTTAAAATCAATTCGGCTTTTAACAGGAAGCCAATGTAAGGAAGCAAGGACAGGTGTGATATGTTCATATTTTTTTGTCCTTGTGAGTGCTCGTGCAGCATTTTGTATTAGTTGAAGGTTTTTGATGCAGCTAGTACCACATCCAGAGAACAGTGCATTGCAATAGTCAAGTCTGGAGGTAACAAATGCATGTATTAGTTTTTCTGCATCCTCAAAAGAAAGGAATTTTCTGACCTTAGCAATGTTGCGTAAATGAAAGAATGAGGTTTTGGAGATATGCTTTACATGACTATTTAAAGAGAGGTCTTGATCAATATACACCCCAAGGTTCTTGACCTTTGTGTTAGGTGTGAGTGAAAGGTCACTAAGTAAGCTCTGATGATGGGGTAAAGTGTTGGTCAGGTTTTTAGGGCCAATCAACATGACTTCAGTCTTATCAGAGTTTAAGCAAAGGAAATTATTAGTCATCCAGTTTTTGATGTCACTGAGGCAGGCAACAAGTTTTGTTACTGGCGTACAATCATTAGGCTTCATTGAAAGGTATAGTTGGGTATCATCTGCGTAAGAGTGGAAGGTAATGCCATGTTTTCTAATAACAGATCCCAAAGGTAGCATGTAAAGGGAGAATAGCAGAGGTCCCAGTACTGATCCTTGGGGCACACCATACTTGACTTCAGTGTGGCATGATGCTTCATTATGTGCATGTACAAACTGGTAACGTCCAGTAAGGTATGACCTGAGCCAGGCTAATGCAGAATCTTTGATGCCAATCATATGCTCAAGTCTATGTAGTAGGATGCTGTGATCAATAGTGTCGAAAGCAGCACTTAGATCCAGTAGGATTAATAATGAAATGCATCCATTATCAGATGAGATAAGGAGATCATTGTAGACCTTTACTAGGGCTGATTCTGTGCTATGGTATGCTCTAAAGCCAGATTGATAGGTTTCCTGAATGAATTCCTGAATTTGCATCCAAGAAAGTACGAATTTGCTTAGACACTATTTTTTCAAGAATCTTTGATATAAATGGGAGGTTGGATATAGGTCGGTAGTTAGCCAGGACATCAGGGTCAAGGTTGGGCTTTTTGATTAAAGGCTTAATGACAGATGTCTTGAAAAGTTTGGGAACATGTCCTGCTGCAAGAGAGTGATTTATAATATTAAGTATCGGCTCAGCTAGGCTAGGGAGAGTAGCCTTAAGGAGATCAGTAGGAATTGGATCCAGTAGACAAGTAGAGGCCTTACTTGATGAGATCAGCTTGATAATTTCAGATATACTGGCAGGTGTAAACGAGTCCAGGTATGCTATAGGTCGGCTAGGGTTTGCTGTTTCCATTATAGGGGAACCAGCTGAATTTGAGTTTTGAATGGTGTTATTTATTTTACCTCTAATACATTCAATTTTATCATTAAAAAAAATCATGAAATCATTACTGTCTAATGTTATTGGAATTGAGTGTGTCACTTCATTCCTACTTTTAGTTAAGCGTGATATTGTGTTAAAGAGGAATTTGGGATTGTTTTTATTATCATTTATAAGTGAGGAGTAGTATTCTGTTTTTGCATTATTAAGTGCTTTCTTATAGTCTTTTAGGCTGTCTTTCCATGCAAGATGGAACACTTCAAGTTTGGTGGCATACCATTTTCTCTCAAGTTTACGTGCAGCTTGCTTCATTGAGCGTGTCTGTGCTGTATACCATGGGGCAATTTTGTCTTGTTTTCTAATTTTCTTTTTAAGTGGCGCAATGGAATTTAATGTAGTGTAAAGTGCATCTATAACATTATCAGTTAATTGATCAACTTGAGTAGGGCTGGGAGGAGGGCCTTTTAATGTGTATTGTGTCATTAAGGGTTCAAGAAGAGAAGGAATTTTATCTATGAAGTCGCTTGTGGCTTGGGAGGTTATTCGTCTAGTTCTTGGGATTAAACCATCACAGACAAGCAGGAACACTTAAGAATAACACCCACTGGTGACACCAGATTGCACCCTGAAATGCCAAAGTTCAGGAGCCCAAATATAATACAAATCAGTCCATTAGCAGCAGTTACTTGAGGGTAAAAAACTATAAAAAATCACTGGGATTTGTCATTGCTGTCTCCAACCATCAAAAACAAGTTTATGGCTCTTTTGGTTAAAAAAAAAAAACATTTGTTTTTCTTTGAAGTATTATTTTGTTCATATTTTGACAGAATATTTTAATTTAATTTAATGGAATACCAATTATATCCGTTACCCGTTAAATTTATTAGAATCACATCAACATTCTACATTTTTGCCAACATTCTATATTTTTGCTATGTTTTAGATGAGCAATATGTACCTTTTTAATATGTGTGAACATGTTAGCAGCATGTGCAATGAGAACTAGGCTTTGGAGTCTCTCCCCTCACAAGTCACTAGCAGTGAAGCATGCAGTCACTCATGATATCTCCCTGACACACACACACACACACATACAAATTTAGTCTCACTTTAGACTCACACATGTTTGGCGCACACACAGAGAAACTCACAGACTCAGTCACTCAGTCAGAGGCATGCATGCTTGCACACACACACACACACACACACACAAAGCTATCAATGAAAGGGAAGAGCTGTCTTGGTTATCAAAGGAACAGATACTATTCTAGTTCCCATCCCATCTGATAAGGGTCTTTTTCCAGCACAGGCCTCCGTCATTATCAGAGCCAGTAAGCAGGAAGTGGGGAGAAGGGCTATTAGAGTTTGCATACCGTACCAAGATCAGACAGAGGGTGTGTGTGCAGAGTGAGCCACTTAAACAGGCACACACACGCACTGATGGCACGGACACACACGAGTACACACACACACACACACACACATACACACACACACAAACACGCATTAGCACAAACACTACAAACACACATTTACCCATACATTGATAAATAAAGATGTAGACACACACATAGACTCAAACCCATATACACATATCTACCCATACATTGATAAAAACAAATACACAAACATAGACTCAAACCCATGTACACACTATACATAACAACTACAAGCAGGATTTTTGGGGGGCTTTTTGCCTTTTATTCAGATAGTAACAGTGGAGAGACAGACAGTAAATGAATGGGAGAGAGGGATGGGATAGGATCAGCTAAGGACCACAGGTCGGATTCGAACCCGGGTTGCCGGGGTCATGGCGCGACGTATTAGCCCGCTGAGCTTCAGTGTCTCCTATAAGCAGTATTTTATATTGTGTGCACATAGTATTGTGTGCTCTAATATTCTTTCAGCTAAAGTGAGTGCACAATTTAATAAAGAGAGAACACCAGTTATAGGAATTTACAATACATAAACAAATGGTGCACTCAATTTTGTGGTGAGGAAGCAAGAAAATGTACACACATCATGTGTTCCGGCTTCATTAGATCATAAGAACTCATGCACGGAATTTATAAGAAAGTGGCCACGATTTAGTAAATTGAGAGCATAATTTAATAAATTGACACCATGATTAAGTAAATTAAGAGCATGATTTAATAAATTAGAGGCATGACTTAGTAAATTGAGAGTATGATTTAGTAATCTGAGAGCATGGTTTAGTAAAAGGTGCACTCGATGTAGTAAATTGTGTACATATTTTCCTGATTCCCCACCCCAAAAAACTTTCCATTTTAGATCATTTCCATTTCCATCAATTCATCGCTGATGAACGCTACATTAAAGGGATAGTTCGGTTTTTAACACATTGAGCCCCTTTCACAGGTTGTCTAAAATGCAATAAAGTGGTTGACATCGAAATTTTGACGCTTGCTTCTGTCTCGGCTATTTGGGGAATGTAGAATCGCCTCTGCCTGCCTTCAAAATGGCTAGCAATGGGCATGTGTTGTTTCTATCCTTAAACACTGGTTTTAAAAAAGTGCTACTTACCAAGTGGTTAGTGGTGCTCAATGATGTTCCAGAACATGTATCATAGCGAAATAAAGCTTCCGTCATGTTTTATTTGGCACTTTGTTTATATGAAGGAGCAAATTGACCCCTATGGGACTTACAAAATGGCAAATAAAACATGACAGAAAATGCATTTTGCTACGATACTTGGGTTGGAACATCGGCAAACGCCACTAATCACTCCATGAGTAGCACTTTTTTAAAACCAGTGTTTTAAGTATAGAAACAACACATGCCCATTGCTAGCCATTTTAAAGGCAGGCAGAGGCGATTCTATATTTCCCAAATACCCGAGACAGGAGCAATCATCAAGATTTTGGTGTCAACCACTTTATTTCATTTTAGACAACCTGTGAAAGGGGCTCAATGTGTTAAAAACCGAACTATCCCTTTAAAAATAATTTTCCTTACAGATGACCTAACAACCGAGGAAGGTGGCTTGAAATTAGTCTTTTACTGTATATCATGATTACTGTTACATCATTAGACCAAAAAGATTTTATTTTGTTTTTTGTTTACCCATCTAAATTTTGAGTGTATTCCTGTCCAGATCACAATGTTTGTCCAAAACAATTCAATAATCAATAAATTAAAACACTGTCCCAACACTGTCCTCCACCTTCTGCCCCATCTAACTCCACAAGAGGAGCGCCCTCTAGTGCCAGTTTACTGGCCATGCTGTCTCCTCAGGTTCTCTAGTGGGATTCAGGCTCACTGTTCTTATAGCAGAGAGGGGCAGCTTTCTCTTTCCATTCATGTGTGTATGTGTGTTTAGCAGAGAGATTGGGTTACCAAAAGAGCTCTGGTAATACCCAACAAAAGCCAAGTGCAAATCAAACCGCAATTTAGCAATTTATCGCACAGAGACTCTGGGGACTAAGCTTCTTAGGCCCTATAATCTAGAACAAGATCTAGCTGTGGCCAGGAACACACAAACACACACACGCACACACACACACACACACACACACACACACACACACACACACACACACACACACACAGATCTATCCATATGTCTGTCTGTCTGTTTTGATTTGATTTGATTATCATGTAGTGTTGTGTTATGGTCACTCCTGTAGAAGAGGGATGAGTCACAGAATGAGTCACTCCTTTGTCTCTGATGAATCCATACGTACAGTATCCAGGGTTTTTGCAGCTGTCTAATGGCAAGGCAACACACAGAAATGTCACTTGTTCTCACACACTAACACAAGTCTACATAATGTCCCTCACAAACACACACACACACACACACACACACACACACACACACACACACACCACACACACACACACACACACTAATCAGTTATCAGCACAGGGACAGTAGCCCCAAATAACATGCTGTAAACAAGCAGTGTTGACAGTGTGGTTGACAATTATATTAGAAAAGGCTGTAGATATTACTAAATATATTTCACTCAGTGGTACAGCACAAATACAGTGCTCTTCACTCAGCATAATATGTAAATGTGCTTTGCCATATTTTGTGAAAATTATCACATAAACATTCAACACCTCTCATCACTGCCGTATAGCTTTGCCTAAAGCTGTGTATAATTCAAACATGCAGCCAGTCTTGACTGGCAAAATGACAAAGAAATGCATGTTTAATGAATACATGCATGATATTAATATCAAGAACATCAAACAACAGAATAATGAAGAACATCAATTCTAATTAAAATCATGTACTTCAATTATATACTTTGAATTATCTAATTATGCACTTTTCAGACTAGCATGCTTGCCAGGTTTCTTAACCATTACACAACCCCGTCCATGGGGCTCTTTTGAAGGCTTAGAAAACTGCTGCCATGTAAAATCCAAAGTCAGGCATTATAAGGTATTATAAGGTATTATAACAAATTTAACCGGTGCTTTGAATACTGATTGTGGTGTTCCTTAAACGTTTCAATTCCTTTAGTGGGAATAGGAAATAGAATGTGGGAAATAGAATGTGTCTGATCTCTAAAGAATGTGTCTGAATAGAATGTGTCTGATCTCTAAAGTTTTCCACACACATCTTACACTTTTGTGCTGGAAAATGACATTGTGTAAGAATACCTCAACACCATTAACCACTTCTTTTTCTTAAAATCAACTGCCATAATTTAATGTTCAACCTTATAGATAGATCCTCTCAAGTGAGAAAAAGATCCTCATTTGCTTCTTTTACATTAACTGTTATGGCTGAGAAAAAAAAAATATATATACCCTTATTTCACTTGCATGGTGAAGACTATTCATACGTTGTGCAACGTGTAGTTTCATCTGGTTCTGCTCATTCTCAGCTCAGCTCATTCTGTCCCTGGGTGTAATTTAGCTATCAAAGCGTATCTCCTTGTAAAAAGGCTGACAATGCACTGCTCAGGAGATACACCTTAGACAAAGGGACGTAAGAAGCTTCATAACAAACACTACAAGTTAAGTGCAACATCCTGGGCACTGAATAAAACCAAGGTGTGTGCATATTGTCAAAATTTAAGGAAGCTAGATTTTAACATAAAACACGACACAAATGTTGAGTGCCGGACTGGCATTCACCACTGGCAGTAGGCTATTCTTCATCACAAACTAATATCTTTATATTAATATTCTGCCTAAATAGGCCAGATAGAGACTTTTTAAATCTATATTAGCAACTACAATTAGAATTATTAGAACAAGATCTTCCTCTTTACACCTGGTTCTCCTATGCACTATCTGGAGAGGGGCTTGACACCAGTGGAGTTACCTGCAGCATGTTTACATGCCCCTGGCTGTTGTGCAGTGCACACTGCTAAGAACAAAGGTGTTGCACTTGCGCTACAAAGCTTGTAGCTTCTTCCCTTATCCCTAGGGCACAAGGTGCCTTTGAACCTCTGCCTAACAAGTCGTGAGCTCTCAGGGAGTTACCCCCTATTGTGTCTGTCTATACCCTATGGCAGCTTTCTCTTAAGGCCAGTTCAGACTAAAGGTTCACAACGAGATGAGACATTAAACTGAAACATTCATACCCATGCAAAAACTTAGGACAGGACCACGGTCCTAGATAGCAAACAGACACATCAGGGCCCTGTCAAAGTCAAACTGTGTGAAGGGTGTAAAGGAAATCCTGAAGCACACGGAGTTCGTTCTATCTCAAAAATCTAGATTTCTAGATCCCTTTCTGTCTTTTTCTGTGTATATTGTTTAAAGGTGAAAGAAGAACATTTGATACAACATCCACCAACCTCTACGCTTTGCTTGGTTTGCTATTCAATCAATGTTGTGTCCAATTTTATGGTTGTTTTTCTTACAGACAGCAGTGATCTCATACACATAGAACTAAAACAGTAACGTGGCTTCTCTTTAGTTGAGATCAACCTGGCACCCTGGGCTTTTAGGTGATATGACTGTTATATTTATGGTTAACTTGGTTGAATCATTTAACTCACAGTGTTAATGGTGCTGGATCACATTCAGAGCTTTCCACTTTGCTCAGTTCCGCTCACTGTTGTCAAGATTCATTGTAAAATCATCAGACATTTAGCACAGATATAATACACACACTCACGCAAATAATGGGACTTTAGTCGGCAGATTACTGTTACTGTCAGATCCTGTTTTTAAGGGAGGTCATGGTTAGCTTAGTCATACTCATCATAACTATTCATAGTGGTGTCTATTATGGACAGTATTTATAAACCTACACACCCAAAGCACCTTATAATGTATGCCTCACACTCACCCATTCACACAAACAACTGGAGATGCTGCCATGCAAGGTGCCAACCTGCCACCAGGAGGAATTAGGGGTTCAGTATCATGCTCACTGGAATTTTGATGGGGCCAGGCAGAGCAATGCTCAAACCTGCGACACTCTGGTTGCCGAACAGCACTTCTACCAACATCACCCCATCACTGTCTGTTACTCTCGGACACAGATGTTTTTCCAAACAGACCTCCATGATGATGGAAGTTTGATATGACAACAAGTTGAGAACCTAATAAAGGAGGAATCTACACTGAGAGGAATTCGAGAGTATCACATTTCTTGAGGAAAAGACTCTTTACTGTTCACATCTGTAAAACAAGACAGAAACATAAAGATGAAAAGAGAATAGGACAACAAAAGATAAAGGGATTTGCCATCTTGTGTTGAATGCCAGACAAAGCAAGCCAAGACAATTTCCAACACGACTACATGAGGTGACTATAAAAAGCAGCAATAGTTTCCATCACAGAGCTGTGTGAAACAGTATTAGATCATAGACATTCTTTAATGTTCCTTGATTGAAAATAAACAAACTATGTAATTAAGATCCAATACATTGATATACCGGTAAATTAATCAATGAATGCAGATTTATATCATATTTATGTCTAATAAACAATGCAGAAGGGCTGGGTTGGTATAAGATCTGACATACATGAATTCCTTAACATTGATTAATGAGAGAGAGAGAGAGAGAGAGAGAGAGAGAGAAAGAGAGAGAGAGAGAGAGAGAGAGAGAGAGAAAAATGTTAGTATTTGGTATTCATGTATATTATATCACTCTAAACAGTGGCCCAATAAAAGAATGAAGAGAGAAAAGAATAAAGAGAGAGAGAGGGAGGGGGGGAGTGAATCACTCACTCTATCGATCAATTACTCCTTCAACTCCTCTTACCCTGCAGTGCCCCTGGAAATGTCTGTGTGATACTGGGGATAATGATGCTATGAGGCCATTTCTCTAGGGCACTAGACAGAAGGCAGGACACAGATGGATGTGACAATGACAGCATTATGACAAGTCATTGAGAAAAGGTGTTCTTTCCCTCCACACACCAATTGCAGAGACAAAGTCAATGTGCATGAGAGAAAGTTAAGGGAAGACACACACACACACACACACACACACACACACACTCAAACACACATACCAACACATACACACAGGAGGAACATAAAACAGAGAGGAGGATTTGAGTGAGGAAACAAAAGAATACCAAGACGTAGGAGGCAGAAAGAGAAGGGCAATTAAGGTTAGGATAGAGAGTAAGAGCCTGGAAAAGAGAGAGTGAGAAAGAGAGGGAGAGAGAGAAAGAGCAATAACATAAAATGGGGAGAAGGTCTGTGAGGAGGTGTGATGAGATGTGGAGTATGAGTCAGCGGGAAAGAGATATAAAGAGAGGGATTTGGGAAAGAGTGGATCAGAGAGAGAGAGAGAGAGAGAGAGAGATATGTGTGTGAGAGAAAGAGAGAGTCAATTGAGGACTATGAAAAGTGTAGGTGTGTATGTGTGCACATGCTTCTATGTGTGAGTGTGCGTATGTGCATGCGTGTACAGTATGTCTATAGGTGTATGTGTGCGTGTGTATGTGTGCCTATATGTGTGTGTATGTGAGAGAGTGTGTGAATGTGTGTATGCATGTGTGTGTGTGTATGTGAGAGAGTGTGTGAATGTGGGTGTGTGTGTGTGTGTGCAGGCACATATGAGGAGGACTCTACTATCATCCCTTTCCCCCTTGGGAAGCATAGCTCCAGCAGCCGCAGAAAGTCAAAGCCATCACATTTCCATAGAGAGCCAGTCCATCACATCCCAGACTGGGGTTAAGCAAGGCCAGCCGACTGCAGAGGCAGAAGGAGGGGGGTGTTCTCTGGGGTTGATGAGAGGGGCATTAGGGGAATGAAAGAAGGGAACCGCAGGAGGACATCTGAGGTAAATTTCTCTGCTTCACCCCTGTACACATACAAACACACACACACACACACACACACACACACACACTCACATAAAACACAGACACATGAAGAAACCAAGGCAATTGCATTGATTCTACATTTGATTGTATCTCATTACATTAGTTGCACCAGCATATGCAGACACACTGTTTGAGCAGGCTGGTGATTAATGTAAGCACCGAGGCAATGGATAAACACATTATGTTGAATCTGTGTACGTGTATGTGTGTGTGCGTGTGTGAAAGCTGAGTACTGGATTTGAATAGACTGCATAGACAATGAACTAACTGATTGTCTTGTCAGGATGCATGGAAGTGTGGGCTGTTGTTTAGATAAAACCACACAATGATCAAAGCTGCACCTTCAGCAACCAAATAGCAGATGATTCACAAACAGCTGTTACCTTGAGACACATTTGCGCAAAAGACACACACACACAGACACAGACACAGACACAGACACACACACACACAATGCACCCGCAATGCCACCTGCTGGCTGAAAAACACTACAGCCATACAGTTAGTTTTCTGCTTCCTCTTGGTGTGTGTTCTCCTTTGAGATGTGAATTTATGTCAGTATGCGCATTTCTCAAAACAATGTTTACAGATGAATTGAAAAAACAACAACAACAACATCAACATAAAACTTGTTTCTCAAAAGGATAGTCATGCTTCCCCACTCATTCCATGTATCGCGTGCATGTGCATACATTTACTCGAATGACAAATGTTGGTTAATTATTGAATATTAGGCCGAAATGCTTGGCAATGTCAATCTGCCAGTCTCCATATTAAGCATTTGTTTACAGCAGTTGTTTAAGGTAAAAGGGTGAACAGAGGGTACACATCGTACGCATGGGGGTGCAGGATATCAGACAAGGTTTATTCACTGTGGTTTCACTGTGCTGTTTACACGCCATCTTGTTGTGTGGACACCCTCAGTTAATTTATTGGTGGAAGGATACACACACACACACACACACACACACACACACACTTGCATGTGTGTACATGCACACTAGGACACATAGACTGTTTTAGTCCTAAAACAGAAACATGCACACACACACATACACAGACATACACACAGAAAACCACAGAGACGGTACAAACAGCCATGTGGTGGGCAGATTAGACATTCCTGGACATTTGACAGTTGACTCCTCCCTTACCAGCTGTCATAAACTAGAACATACATACATGGAACACAAACACACACAGGTCATTCTCTAACAAAAACAAATAGCCCATTAGTAAAGACTGACTCTTGATAAGTTTAATAAGTTGGTAATTACACTGAAATTGTCATTCCTGGCAAAGAGTTGGAAAGAAAAATAAGCAGTAACTGCGAGCGCTGTTATCAACTAGTCGATAAATACTGTAGAAACATACATAGATAGATAAGACAGACAGACACTGCATTTTTTATGATACAGTACACTTCTCAGAAGAAGAGAGGGGGAAGTGAAGTTCTCAAAGCCTTAGCAAAGCACACGTTTTAGTTTAGCTTTAACATTTTTTTTTTGTCAAAAAGGCATTCAAGACAGGTACAACTTTCAAGGTACTAAAATGGTGGTATTTGATGTGTTCTCCCCAGAAATACAGACAGAGAAATGATATAACAGCTTATGAGGCTGACATGCTTCATAGTCTTTTGTAAATCACCAACTATAGACTGGGTCTTCACAGGCAAACCTTTTATTTCTTTGTCTGGTTTTGTGTCAGCCCAGGGAATGCAATTAAGTATGTTGAGGCCCCTCTCTGCATTTCTCTCTTTCTCCAAACAATTCCCTCTCTCTCTGGCTACATGGTATATTAGATGTATTGTGTTCTCTGTGCAGGAGCAGGCGTCTGAGAGAATGAGAAAATCTGAAGCGGTTTCTTTCGGCCTAGAGGCAGCATGACTGGTAACGAGTAGTGTTGCCAGATTTGGCAGTTTCCCGCCTTAATGGGGTGTTTCGAATTCTACTCTGCGGGTAAAAAGTGGCTTGGGGGGGTTAACAAAAATTGGGCGGTTTTGCCATTAGTTTTGCAGGTTTTCTTAAAGGAGAAATCCGGTGAGACTTGGACCTGGACTGTACTGGAAGATGTTACCGAGTACATATATCTAATGCTCACCTCCGTTCACCCCCAACATTCCACATTAAACCTTTTTTTAGCCGAAGCTTTCATTAACCTTACACTGCTAGCTATAGGGGCACAACTTAGCCTATGCAGATAAATCACTATTTTCACACCATTAACAAGGTTCAAAGTAACTCCACACTTCATTGTGACATTTAAAACTTTGACAATGAGAACGTTACGGACACTAACGTATCCTCGGTTCTCTGAGTGAGAAGCCGAAACGTACGAGTGGATGATGCCTATCATCTCCTGCTTTTCTGAAGTCATCTTTAACCAACCCTTTGAAAAAAGGGCAGTAAGCGCACTGACGCGCCCAGGCAACTACTTAGACAGCCCTGCGTGACGTCAGAAAGTCTATATAAAGACTGCGCTTACGCTTCAGGTCCTCTTTGCCAAGCTCGCCAGCGTCGGCGATTGAGGCCCGAAGCGTACGTTTTGGCTTCTCACTCAGAGAACCGAGGATACGTTAGTATCCGTACCGTTCTCTTTCGTTTCGAAGCCGAAACGTACGAGTGGATCACTACAACCAAGCCTCAAGAGCCCTACACCAAGGAGCCCGAGGTGGGAAGATCCATGGGACCGCCGCCGGGCCCAGAGAGAACACTCTCTGCTACACCCGGCCTGGTGACGTCCAATGCGTAAAAACGCGTGAAGGTGTTGCCTGAGGCCCACGAAGCGCTCAAACAGATATCCTTCATAGGGACGCCTTTCCAGAAGGCCCAAGAAGCCGCCACTCCACGGGTGGAGTGCGCCCTGACATGAGCAGGCGGAGGAACACCCGCCGCCTCATATGCCAGACGTATGGCTTCCGTAAGCCAATGCGACGTGCGTTGGGTAGACAAGGCCTGACCCTTGGCACGCTCGCCATGGCAGACGAACAACTGGTTCGTCTTCCTGATGCTCTGCGTACGCGTCAAATAGGCACGAAGCGCTCTGACCGGGCACAGAGTGACGGGCACAGAACTGCCCGTCTCAGGAAGGGCTGAGAGCTCAATGACCCTCGAACGAGGGTCAGTGGACAGCACTTTCGGGCGAGAAAAGGGATTTGGTCGCAGCGTTACCCGCGCGTCACCTTGCATGTCCTCAAGACAGTCAGGACAGACCGACAAGGCAGTCAGATTGCTGACGCTTCACCGAGACCAGAGCGAGCAGAAGCGCAGTCTTAAGGGAAAGCATCTTTAGACTGGCACTCGACAGAGGGTCAAAGGGCGTAAGGGCCAGTCCGCGTAGGACAGTGGCCAGGTCCCAAGTAGAGACCGAAGGAGAGGAAGAGGGGCGAAGCCGCCTGACGCCCTTCATGAAGCGCGACGCAAGGGGGTGAGCGCCTAGGGAAACGCCAGCATAGCCAACATGGCATGCTGAAATAGCTGCGAGGTACACCTTCAAAGTAGAGGGTGTACGACCCTGATCAAACAGGTGTTGCAAAAAAGCAAGCACCTTGCCAATAGGGCAGACTAGAGGATCACAGCCTCTGTCTCTGCTCCACGTGCTGAATACACGCCACTTCAGTGTATACAACGACCTAGTGGATGTAGCTCTAGCAGCCTGAACGGTCTCTATCACTGCATCTGACAGGCCGCTCTCTAGGAGACGCGCCCGTTCAGGGGCCAAGCCGTCAGTCTTCCGGCTTGGGGTGCCACAGCGACCCCTGAGCCTGCGATAGGAGGTCCCTCCTCAGAGGGAGGGTCCACGGCTGGCCGTCCAACAGTGAGACCAGATCGGAGAACCAGCTCTGAGATGGCCAATTGGGGGTGATCAGAATCACCCTGTGAGCCCCCGCTCTGATCCTGGCCAATACCTGATGCATCAGAGGAAGGGGGGGAAAAGCGTAGAGCAGACCGCGCGGCCACGGGTGTGCCAGCACGTCTGACCCTAGCGGCGCATCTCGTTCCAGCGAAAACCACGCTGGGCAGTGAGCGTTCTCTCTTGAGGCGAAAAGATCGACTCATGCCCGCCCGAAGCGGGACCAGAGGCTGTGCACCACGGCTGGGCAGAGGCGCCAGACGGTTGCACGCGGAACACCCCTGGAGAGGAGGTCCGCGCCTGTGTTGCAAACACCTGGCAAGTGCGCCGCCCTGATCGACAGGAAGTGGCGGGAGGCCCAGGTGAGCAGCTTGTACGCCAGGCGAAACAGGTCCGGAGAGCGCGTGCCGCCCTGGCGATTGATATATGCCACAACAGTGGTGTTGTGAGAAGAGGGAGAAACTCCTTCAGAGCGCAGAAGACAGCAAGGAGTTCTAACACATTGATGTGTAGTCTCCTGGCGGGGCGACCGCAGCAAACGGCGCCCCAGCTGCTCTTGGACGCATCGGTGATCACCGTCATGCGTCTGGCTATAGCGCCCAAAGCGCCACCTTTCGTGAAGGCAGTTTCGCAGGCACCTAGTCTGAAGTGGCGTAGACACGCCCTGACGTCCTGAAGCCTCTTCGGCGTGAGCGTCGCTCTCATTGAGTGTGAGTTCAGCCTCACGCCCAAGAACTCGACCTCCTGAGAGGGAGAGAGCATGCACTTGCTTAGGTTCACTAAGAAACCCAGACTGTGCAGTTGACGCAAAACACTGTGAGCCTGTGACGTTAGGAGCTGTCTGGAACCCGCCAGCAGCATCCAGTCGTCCAAGTAATTGAGGAGTCTGATCCCCTGAGCGCGTAGAGGAGCGATCGCCGCCTCCACGTACTTGGTGAAGCACCGAGGTGCTAGAGATAGACCGAAGGGAAGGGCTGCGTACTCGTAAGCACTGCCCTCGAAGGCGAAGCGTAGAAAACGCCTGTGCCTTGGGACTATACCTATGTGAAAATAGGCGTCCTGAAGGTCTACGGTGACCATGTAATCCCCCTGGCGGACTGACTCCGCCACCATGCGCCCCGTGAGCATGTGAAAGGTGAGAGGTTTGAGCGAAGCATTGAGCGCTCTGAGGTCTAGAATAGGGCGAAAAGCGCCCGACTTCTTGGGCACCAGGAAGTACGTACTGTAGCGACCTGCGCGCGCAAGCATCGGATCTACGCGCTGAATAGCGCCCTTTCTCAGGAGATCGCAAAGCTCTTGTCTGAGAGCAGGGGCCCTGGAGGGGGGCACCACTGACTCCATGACACCTCTGAAGGGCGGGGGTGGCCACCTGAACTGCAGTTGATAGCCCTTCAACACTGTTGACAGGACCCAATGTGACGTTGTGCACATCGGCCAATTCTGCCGGAGCAGAGCGGCGGAATGAGGAGGCAGCAAGGACAAACGAAGTGCTATGCTGCCTCCGGGTGGCACTAGGGGGGCCGAGGTCAAAGACTGAGGCTGTCCGCGAAGCTGAAGAGCGTCCGACTGACAGATCAGAGACCCGACGTAGTGCAGGGGCTGAGGGCAGGTTAGCCGTGTGTGAGACCGCTGGGCGCTCACGCGTGGCTGATGAGCCGTGTGCATCACTCGCGACGCCCCGTGGGGCGGCCGACTCAGCGTGCACGTCAGCGAAATCCGATGTCGGTGAGCTGTGCGCTTCACCTACGACACCCCGTAGGGCGGCCGACCTGGAGCGCGTGTCAGCGACGTTGGTGGTCGGCGAGCCGCGCACTGCACCTGCGATGCCCCGTGGGGCGGCCGACCTGGAGTGCGCGTCGGTGACAACCTCGAAGAGGGGGTAGAAGTTACCCGTCTGGCCAAGGGCAGACGTGTCAGACTGGACAGACAGTTCTGCACGTATCTGGGCGATGAATCGACCGACAGAAGCGGCGAGAGAGGACGGGGAGGACTTCTCGACCGTGAACGACTCCGAAGTGTCGCATGCCCACTGCTCGGAGGCGAGAGGGACAGAGGACGCGGAGATCGTGACACTAGCAGAGGCCTCGGTGCCACCTGGGCGGCGTCGAGGCGTGCTATCACGCGAGGCACATAGCGCGGGGCGTGTGTCAGCTGAATGCGCGCCGGAGACCGCATCGGTGCCCCAGTGCGCGATAGCGCTGACAGAACAGAGAGCGTCCTCCAGCCTGGGCCAGGGCTCATTGTGAAACATTGCCCCAGAGGGGCGATAGTGTGTGTGCGGAGTGCTTGTGAACAAGGCAAACTCAGCGCCCCGTAAGGGGGTGAGATCAGAGAGGACCGCCGAAGCGGGGGGGAACGCTCCGAGCTGGGGACTGCAGAGCGAAGACCCGTGCCTTTGAGAGCACACAGAGGCATAGCAGTCAATGGATCGAGATCGCATGACATGCTCTGCCGCGCACACGCGATTGCATCAGGATCGCTGTGGCCTCTTACGCCGCTCCTGGCTAGCTGGACGGTTGGCGGGAGCTGGGCGCCCGCGAGAGCGGGAGCGCTGCCAAGTAGATTGCGACCCAGTAGCCGGCTGTGGCGCGGCTTTGGGCTTGTCCGCCTTCTTCTTCTGTTGCGTCTGTTGAGGCGTACGAGCACGCGTCTGAGGAGCAGCAGGAGCGGCTGACTGAGGCGAAGCACGCTTAGGAAGCACGGGTTGCAGGGCCTGAGCCGCCGACTTCGTCTTCTCTAAGCGGTCGCGCTGTAGTTCCAGCGCCTGGCCAAACAGAGCATCAGCGGAGATGGGAGCATTCAGGAGATGCTTCTTCTCCTTCTCCGGCAT
>JAGFZM010004291.1:14607-28386 GCA_017657215.1 Limnothrissa miodon
GATAGGGACTCCAATCATCAAGGTCTAAAGTATGCTGCTTGTGCTCATGCCTTGTGTGTGTGTGTTTGTGTGTGTGTGTGTGTTTTGGGGGTGTTGGTGGGGACTCTGACATGTGTGAACATTGTGCATTGCAGCCCATAATGAAAACTGATATTGCCTGCTGCTAACACAACTCACTGGTTCTTTATATCCAAGCACTGATGTACAGCCCACAGGAACTGTGTTTATGTGTGCTTCAGTATTACTAATATGAGGCCTATTTCCATCATGTTCAGGGTAAGGTGTTCACATGAACATAGAGAGACCAGATTAATAACAGGTTAATGGTTAACAGATGATAAATGAGTTAACGGACGCTGATGTGTGTCCACTAAAGGATGAGACAAAGAACGCCATGCCATCATGTAGTTTGTAACTCTAGTATAGTCTAACACAAAAAAACCCCCAGAAAACCATGTATGCAATACCAATTATAGCATTTTATTTTGGTGTTCTCTTAAAAAGTGCCATTTTTTCTTTTTGGCCTGGCAATTTTTGTTTTGGCAACAGAAGTGTGGCAGCTGTGAAGTAAAGCTAGTCAATAGTCTTTCTCGAACATTTCAGAGCTTGACATTTTGTATAACATTTTGTATGGAGCAGGACTTCAGCTCCTCCTGCATTCAGTATGAGGCTCGTATAACAATATGACAGATTGAGGAGTTCACTTGATGGTCACGGCAGCCAAATATTGTCAATATTCTGCTTGGAACAGGAAGATACCCTGCATGCAAATGCAGTCAGGATCCCGGGTTCGTTTCGCAGTACTCTGCCCCATCCCCATTTCCCAGAAACAGTGATAAGGGCTTATGTGTGTTTACATGACTGCGCAAACACCAAGTCGGGCTACTGATCGTGTTCAGGACTCTCGAGTGCATGTCAACACACTCAGTCTAACTTTTATCCCAACACAGCTGTGAACATCACACACAAGATCAACACACACACACACACACACAAATACACATATCTTTACTCCAGAACAGCTTAAAATCTGATGCACACATTATTTTACTGAGAACCTAACGACAATACTTCACACATACATTATTTTATGTCTGCACAGCAGCAAACCTCAACACTGCTGTTTCCTTAAAAACAGACATTTGTTCACTACTGCAAATTCCACTAAAGTTGTACACTCTAAAAACACTTTCTCTCTCCCCCCTAAGCATTTTACTTTTTTTTCTTATTCCGCTCCCTCTTTCTCCCGCTTCCCAGATCTCTCTATCTTTATTTCCCTTTGATCCTTACTGTAATCAATCTCTCGGTGAGGCCAAGTCTCCGCTCATTTTATTAAGTTTCTCTGAGCAGATAAATGACCTGTGGCCTTGATGTAGCCGCACAATGCTTTGGAATGCAAGAACGTGAGAACATGCAGAGCTGAAGAAGAGTGGAAGGTGTGGCTCAGAATGTTCCATGCTCAAAGCCATCCACATCACTCTCTTTTTCTCTTCTTTACTGTCCTTGACCCTTATCCATGCACTGCCAACCTGCCATGCAAGGCGTGTATGTGTGCATGTGTGTGTTCTTGCTTAAGAGATTTGTGGCAATCTGTTGAATAGTTAGTAACTCTCACAGCACAATGAATGGCAAAATGTGTTTAAACACACCCTCTGGTGCAGAATAAAATTCTTCACTTGTAACCTATTTTATACACATTTTATGTGTATTTTTATAACATCCATAATTTGCAACGAGATACTGGAAATATTAAATGTTTGCATATTATTATCATTTTAAAATTTTAAGTTTCAACATATCAGTCTGATATTATCAGTGTGATATGTCAGATATGCGGTACAGTTCCTCATTAGTCTGTTCCATGAGAAGTTGGCCTCACTGTATGGGAAAGTCAAATATGAAAATGGTGGTGACTCAGACAAAGAAGCAGGCAGGTGGCACGACTAATATGATGATGCCATATACCAGTCATGGCCACAAAAGAGTCTTTGATATAATGTTAAGGACTGTTGTCACACGTCATTAAGGCAGGCGAGTAATTTTAACGCCAAGCTGTCATTGTTTGGTTTATCTTAGCCGACGTGATGCTAATTAAAACAGAGCAGATTGTTGTGGATACGATATACCACAGGTGTAATTATGTGGCTACAAGTACAAGAGCAGAAAAATGTGTGATATATACACACACACACATCCAGACATATACACAGACTTCAAAAAAGCAAGCTTGATAGATAAGACAAAAAGCAGGAAAGGAATAAAAGAAAGAAAGACAGAGGAAAGAGGTAATATTGATTGAGGGAAGAAGTGAGAGAATGACATTAACAGAGGGAGGGTAAAAAGACAACAAAGAAAGAGAGATGTCTGATGAGAAAGACAAGAAAGAGAGAGAGAGAGAGGGAGAGAGAGAGAGAGAGAGAGAGAGAGAGAGAGAAGATGAGTGTCTGATGAGTTGGATGAAGAGGGCCTGTCAGCAGTGTGATGTGTGTGTGTGTGTGTGTGAATGTGTGTGTGTCTGGGGACAGCGTCTCAGCCTCATAGACAGGTGGCTAGACAGACAGTCACAGCACCACCTGGGCTCGTCCAAACCCTTCGTAAACATGGACCCACTAGAACTGCTGTCACCATGACGACGTCCCCCCTGGGTGGGCCCAGTAGAAATTTCCGTGTTGGACAGGAGCGGTGCATGTGATTGCCATTTTAATTTACTTTGGGACTCCTAATGACTTCACAAATTCTCTTCCATGAATGCGATTTGAATGTATTTATCCATCTAAATCAGTCTGTCAGAGATACTTCTTTTATTATTGCTCATCTTTATGGGTACAGTGTGTGTGTGTGTGTGTATTCATTTGGCTTGGAGAGAGGGAGAAAAAGACAAGACATGTCTGTTTGTGGACAGCTGGCTTTCATTCTACATGAGAGGCATACCACTAGACACAAGCCCAGGCTCTTCTTTCCTGGCACTGGTGCCAACCTGAACAAACAGGAGTGCATGTCTGTGTGATTGTGTGTGTGTGTGTGTGTGTGTATGTGTGCAGCCCAGAGGAAATGTCAGTGTGTGACCAGGGCACCAGAACAGCGAATGCTGACAGGAATGCTGGGATGTCCGGACAAGCTTGTCCTAGATGTGTGTGTGTGTATATGTGTGTGTGTGTCTATGTCCTCAGAACAACAGACCTGAACTGACCCAGCACATCATTGGACAAGCCTTGGAACGTAGGAAATGTTTGGGGATAATGTTGTCTTTTCGGGAAATGTTTTCTGCCTGGACATCCTAGAATCATGCATACACACACATGGAACACACACTCATGCAAGAACACAAACACACACAGAGACTGACTGTCAAACAGAGAGACACATGCACACACACACACACACACACACACACACACACACACACAAGGCCTTCTGGGCCTGAATGTTCCTTCATAACGACTCATCCTGTTTCTCTTGCCAGTGCCAGCATGGCTGTTAGTCAGCTCAGTGCCCAACATCTCCCTGACTGAGGCTTGGCCCGGTTTCACATGGCACTCAGCCACAGACAAGCTCTAGCCGCCAATCAATCAATCAATCAATCAATCAATCAATCAGTCAGTCAATCAATCAATCAGTCAGTCAATTAGCCTTTATCCACACAACACACACAGAGAAAGAGAGAGAGAGTGAGAAAGAAAGAGAGAAAGAGAAAGAAAGCAAGAGAAAAGAGATTGAGTTATTGTAGAGTAGACGACTTTCCGGACACCGAGTGGTGTTTTTATTAGTGTGTGCCTCTTGAGAAACAGAAAAAAAGAGAGAAAAAAAGAAAGTGTGAGAGAGAGAAGAGAGGGAGAAAAGATTTAAAGAATGTCTGCTAAGGAGAAAAAAAAAAACACATTTGCTTTGCCGGAGTTATGGGTGGTGTGTCTGAGTTTATCCGCACCTTTCATCACGCCTCTCTTCAAAGTGATGGAATCCAATCTCTCCTCTTCCTCTCTGGACCGATCCCTCTGATGTCCTCCCCTCTCCCCTCTCCTTCTCTCAGAGTCTGAGAGCAGTCCAGGCTTTTCAAAAGCGTGGTTGGATGCATGGAATGGTACTCTTTCTTTGGCTTTTGTGCCAGGGTGTGAAAGAGAGAACTTGTGTGTGTGTTAGGGGGAGGCTTGTATGTGCGATAGTCTGAATGTGTCAGATGTTACTAGCCTGTGTGTACACAGCCTGTGTGTGTGTGTGAGTGTGTGTGCGTGTTTGTGTTTATTGTCTCCTGTGTGTAAGGCAACAGCATTCTAATTCTTGGACGTCGTCTAGACTGCAGGCTCTCTCTCCACACTCAGAGGAATTTCCAATAAAGGGAGCCTTAGCCAGTCTCAGCGTGGAGTAGGGGATTCTGGGATACACGTTATTGTCTAGCAACATCATCTTGAGCCCCAGCGGCCAGATCCACATGAGAAAACAACAGTGGGGGAAAGCAACATAAAGTGTATATATTGTTATGTATACAGGGCAGGCTGTACACATCACACACACACACACACACATGCATATACAGACACAAAGGACGAGTTGCACAAAGACAGACAAGGAACCGTCAGAGCGTGGAAGTTACCAGTTCACTTTTTGGTGTATGCTGTATCTGTTTCTCTGGTTCTTTGTTTCTGCAGACTGACCTAAAAGAACAGGGCTATAGGCTATGGGGTTGATTAACTTATGATTTCAAGTCTATTCCCTCTGCATAGACTTCACATTCTTGTAAAAAGTTTTTTGCCGTTATCTTTGCCGCTCTCTCTTTACTGACACACACACACACTGTTTGTGTCAGACAGACATGGACTGGTTTGGTGCTTTGACACAGTTATGTTATGTCAATATATCATCAGTGATATTTCACATACTGTGGGCTACAGGTTGACATACAGTACCCTAATTTGATCAAAGTGCCGTGTGTGTGTGTGTGTTTGCCTCTGAGCCTATCCTTAGACTCAGCCCTCCATCCGAGTGCTGTTTTTGGATGCCAACACATTTCCTCAGTGTGCGCCAGGAGAGGAGATTAATGACGGAGGGGAGAGAAAAATGCCACACTATTACTCAGGTAAGCAGATCCTCCAACAACAGGGAGAGCGGGGGAGAGAAAATCATGTGGAAATATCCCCCACCGCTGCTCCTGCCAGGGCACGCCGAGGAACTCACGAATAATGGTGCCCTTCCTTCCTCTCTTCCAATCAAAAACCACAACATGGATGCAAGCGCAGTGTATCACCACCGCACAGTGACACGCGAATCATGAAAGGTCAGCCATAGCCATTTGTCTGGCTGGTACTGGAAGCTGCGGGCGGGTGACGGTATCCATATTGGGAGATGCTGGAGCGTAGAGCTGGGGGGTTCTGTAGCCGAGACTTCAACAAGACTTAATTTCTCATTGCGTCTCCTGAGTTCCGGCCTGAAAAGGTCTAATTAGCATGTTAGCGCTTGGGGATGAAGGATGGATAACGCTGAGCAAGCAATAACCGACACAAGAAAAGGCGTGTATGCGAGGGAGACATTTGTGATGTTGAAGGCAGTTGTACGTATGAGGGCAATGAGGTGTGTGTGTGTGTGTGAGTCTGTGTGTAGGCTGAGGGAGGCATGTATTGCATTAAAGGCAGTTTATTCTCTTATTCTCAAAGTGATAAAGAGCAGAATACATACATAATGCACAAAATATATACATATTTACATAAGATCTACTGAAAAAGATCCAGTCCAGCCCTTGACAGCATCAGAACCAACAAGGTGTGAAGAGATTACTGTAAGGTATGACTGATTCAGAAGCCTCAGATAAATCTTACCAATCTTTCTGATTTATGATCAAACTCCACATTGCTCACTACAGCGTCTACATTTGCGTCTACTACAGCCTGGTGATGGTGGAGCCACTGCCATCCAGACAGTTGTCCAGAAAACTAGGCTATTTATGTGGCCTCGACAAATATCTGATCACTGATTGCGCTGTCCCAGCAGATTTGATGTCTGAAGGGCACTGAAATGATTGTCTACAAAATATTGACTTAGCATTTTAAACAACCCAAGGGCGTAGGTTTGGTCTCAGCTTTGGTAGGGACAATACCGCCCCCCCAAAAAAAAAAAAAAACCCTTCCTCACAGATAGATTATTCAATAATTTTGAATCTGTATTATGTTGTATCTGTATTCTGAAATATAATTTCAAATAATGACAATAATACAATTCATAGGCTACCTAAATATTAGCTATTACCTACAGTAATTGTGAAAAGACTAAATTATGAATTTGACTCAGCTTGACAGTCAGTTAGCTTTAACTTTTAATAATAGTCTACAGACTAGGCTACTATTAACTGCAGACTATAGCTATAGACTACACTAATAACACCAATTAGCCTAAGCCTACAAATTTATACCGGAGATGGTTAACATAATATTCGTCACCTACCTGATTGAACATCATCATCTCTCAGGGTTGGTTTAGCCTGTAAGCTGCAACACCTCACAGTAGGAAGGGCTTTACACCTACTCTCTGGGTTCTAAAACAGTAGATCTTTTTTCTATTTCCATGGCACTGTAGGCTAACAACAACAACAAGGAAGAAAATCGGCCAAAATGATTTCAGTACCAATGTAATGATAAGTAACACTTTTCTGAGAATATAGCAAAACGCACCTGCCTGTGCTTTTCCACTTGCTACATAATTAGCCTACTCTACAAAATGCATTACAGGATATGGTTAGCATTTTGCTTTAACTACATGAATATGACCCCCCTGTCATCAACCGAGTCATCAACCTGATTGCTATCATCATCCAACACCACACAACGATTTATCACAGTAGGAAGACGGGTGATAACACTTGACCAATTCTATGCACTACTTACTCTCTCTGTGTTGAAATAGGTCCGTATATCTTTTTTCTTTTTTGGTGGCATTCTCTAGGCTATATCTTTAGAAAGCAGAACAAAGTGAGTTTGAATAACCAGGATAAGTTTAACACTTTTCTGAGGACATGTAAGTTATCACAGATAACGTTATCAGCACAAAACGAACCTGCGCTCGACTCTTGTAGACAACATTTAACGATTAATGCAGGCTTGTCCTTGTGAGTGGAACGTGAACCTGCAGGCGCGTTTGGATAAGTATGGATAAGGTTCGATGCTGAAGCTCTGGAAAATGGATTGCTAGCACGTCAAAGGAACAAAACCTACTGTCTGCAACTTATTCTATTGCGTCCGCAAATAAATATGTTAATAAATTCATATTGATATGTAAAATAAAATGCAAAATATTTGTAGGGACTATTTTGTCGTTCCAAAATATTGGTTGTGACTTGTCCCTATGGTCCCTATGCAAACCTACGCCCATGAAACAACCACAAACACATTGGAGCAGACTGCTAAATTATAGGAACCCAACATGAAAGTATCCTATGCAAGAATGAGACAACAACCTAAAAGTTGTTTTTGTATCCTTTGTACTATCCCTTTCCTATCAGTAACTAATTCAGGATTTGTCTCTCTAGTTTAACATGATGCTAAATTAACCAACTGATTTTATGTTCATCCTATTGTGCTATTTAAGAAAAACAAACAAACAGAGCATACTTTAATATTTAAAAAATGTTTATTGGAGTTTATGTGTGCTTTGATGGATGATGAGCAAGGCAACTGAACACACTGTTGTGGCAAAAACAGAATTTTGCTATAGGCTATACGATAACCATACAAGTTCCTCTTGAAAATAGCCAAATGGCGAACTGACACACAGAGCTGTATTTTGTATCAGCCTATGTCTGTGTAAGTACAGTACAGCTAAGCAAATTTACCACAAAACAAAACAAAAGAAAATGAAACAAAAACATGTTGCCCAATGATTTGCAGTAAGCGGCATACAGCATTACAATAGTTTGCGTGTAATAATGGTATACAATCAGAATAGAGTAGACTACAAAAGGCCTACTGTATCCTGCCTTTCACCAGTAATATTCTGCATCTGCCCGTTCCCACCAAGGACAATCACTATAAAGGCAATTGATCATTGCTCTAGTTATTATAAATGACAACATCCACACCACAAACTGTATCTCCAACAGTGTGTGTACTGTAACAATAGCATAGGGATTACTCTCAGAGCAATTTTTACAACCAATTAGGAATTTTAGACATTACATTCATCAACATCAAACTTTTGTTTTGTTGGTCAGTGTGATATTAATGTAACTCTAGTTATCCTTCTTAATGGTTCTAGGTGTGAGTGTCCATTTAAGCTTACATGGGCCCCTTAGTTGTTTTTGTATTAGTAGTGTGTGTGTGTGTGTGTGTGTATGTGTGTTCTATATTTATTCAGATCAGATCCCTCACAAACTGACCAATATTGGTCCTCTCAGCTACTTTGCTGTGTCTGTGTACGTGTGTGTATGTATATGTCCATATGTGTGTTTTCCATTTGATCAGTAATATTTGTATGTCTCACAGAATAATTCTTCTTGGTCACTTCAGCTACTTTGCTATGTGTTTATGTGTGTGATCTGCATGTTATTGTGGGTCCCTAATAAATCGTTCCTACTTGGTCCTCTCAGGTTCTTTGGAGTGTGTGTGTGTGTGTGTGTGTCGCCCTTGCATGGTTCTGTCACCCATGCTTTGGTCTGTGTGTGTCTTTTCTGTTTGAATCATTTCAATTGCGTCTCAGGGTGGTTTTCATCCGACACACACATACTCCATTGGGACACACACACACACTGCTAAACAGCTACTTCAGAGATAAGGAGAGACGACCATCTGCCGCTGTGTGACACTGAAGCAGGTATGTTTGCCTCTCAGTGGCAGCTTTTTCGCAACAGTAGTTTTACTTTATTCTTCTAACTCTTTCATTCCCCCTCACTCTGTTCCTCTCTGCTTGTCTGCTTTATTTTGAATGTTTACTTTATAATTTATGTCTTTCAGATTGATACAAAAAGATTGTGAAATGTAAGAAAAAAATAGAATTCCAGGAATGCTGGCAGACACAACTACAATTCTGGCACAGTACTTTTTAAAGGCAATATTTCACTATGGAGAAATCATTATAAAAAATAATTACATTATTAAGAGTGATACAAATATCATAAAAACGAATACAATCAGTTGTATAGCAACATTTCATTGTCCAAACCCAAACATCACATGGTTTTGGATGGGCACAGTTAACCACTGAAGTTTTAGAACCACTGGACATTTGCCCAGTGTTGATAGCTGAGGAAACAAGACACTAAATGGAAACAAAAAAAATCAAACAAAAAAAGGAAAAAAATCTAATTTAAAAATGAAATAAGTCTCTTCTTTATTTATAGTAACATAAGACATCCTAGTAACATAAGACTCCTTATTAACTCTTCATAGCTTATATGTTTCAAAAGAAACAAAGGGAGTATTTTTCGGACGTTTGTAGGGCAAATCAAATTAGGCAATCCCTCATTTTAGGATTTTATTTAGATTTTTATTCTTATATTATATAATCTTATTCCTCAGTTAAATAATCCCTACCTCTAAATCACTGTGAGATTGTTTTGAAAACAGGACTAAAATGTACAAATATTCTATCATTGGGTGCTTCAGGTGAGGGAATGCATGCAAATCCTTACACATGTTTGACACAGAGAAGAGAATTGATCTGCCCAACCATGGATGCTGATTCAATCCTGGGAACTGGCAGTACAGATATGTGGGAAAGTATTTCCCATTTCTCCAGAGGCATCTGCTTAACGAGTCTAGGAGTTCTCTGAATCACAGAGGAGTAGAGATCAATGATCCCCTACTCTGAGAGCAAATGGTACAACTACTCTACAGTATGTAAACATCTTATTGCGCAAGAACGCTCAATATGTGTACATGTGTGTTTGTGTATGGATGTGTGTGTGTGTGTGTGTGAGAGAGAGAAAGGGAGAGAGAGAGAGAGAGAGAGAGAGAGAGACATCAATGGTGTTCTCTGACAAGCAACCTGGGCAGCTGCACAAATGTATAGGTATTTCTTAAGGGCACTTGCCCTTTCGGTTGGTATGAAACTCGTATGAAGAGCTGAGCTTCTTCACTGTTTGTCAAACACAGGAGCAAATGCTGTGGGTTTGGGCTGAGCCGATGACAGATCAGATGTTACAGAGGGACTCGATTAGTCATGTCTTGGCTCAGCTCTTCTTTGACTAGGATGTGTTGTGTAATACAGCTTTAATTAGGAATACAAAATGTTAAGTTGATAATGCTGGTGTTGGCAGTACTCTACAGCCATGGATGAATAATACAGTAAGGGTCAGTGTTAGGTACATCACCAGGGATTAATAGATTCAAAATAATAGATTAGACAAAAAGAAACCTAAAGGAACAAAATCTCTGGCTGAGTTGTATATCAGCACTTCTGACAGAAGCATGAGACATTCGTATTAGCAAAAAACAAACAAACAAACAAATTAAAAAAACATTCAAACAAATAACAACAAGAAATTGAATAAAAACAAAAAAAGAGCTCAGAGAGTGTATTTCTGGGCATTGGTAGAAGGATGTGAGAAAGCTGAAGTGGGGATGTTTGCAGAAGCACTGTGGATGAGTAAGTGAGCAGGCGAGTGAGCTGTGAATCGTGAGTTTGTTTTCTACAAAGCTTTGAATGAAGTTTAGAGCTGAGTGGTTGAATTCTCTGCAGTTAAGATATTGCTCTACTGCTTACTGATAGCAGTTTCAGACTTGCTTCCTCCAAAAGCAGGGCAGAGACAACATCTGCACCCAAAAAAATCCTGAAGGCCTGTAGACTCAAGTGAAAACAACTAAACCAAATAGTTTGGGTGATCCACATAAAAATGTGTGTGAGTGTGGTTTGTGTATGGGGCATTTCCCTGAAACCTATTGATTAATTAAATAATTAATTAATTGATGTATTTGTTTAGATAACCCTGACTGGTCTTGGTCACTGGTCTCAACACACGCACACACACACACACACACACACACACACATACACACTCTCCCTCACATACATCTCATGAAACAAGAGTGAGAGATGGTGACCAATCTATTAGATGAAATGTCAATACACATGGAAAAATATGACGTCAACAGAACGTGTTCCTGAATATGCGCGTGAATGAATGTGTATTAGTGCAGGCATGTAATAATGTGAGTGAGTGTGTGTGTGTGTGTGTGTGTGTGTGTGTGCGTGTGTGTGCATATGATTAACTCTAGTTTCTCCTCAGTGCCTGTAGAGCCCAAGTTCACAGTAAGGCTCATGAATTTTAAACTACACATTAATAAACAAAAACAATTACAACAATAAGAATCACAAGGACATTGATGGAGAATTAAAAAAAAAAAACAGAATTCCATTCACATTTCAATGGAACAGCATCCTCCCAGAAGAACTCATCTTAATGGCTGCCCACCTGGCCAATCAGGACCTTGGGAAGGAAACAAGAGAAACAACAGTAATAAGAGTTGTTTCTCTTGAGTTGTAACTCAAGTCAGTGCTTAGCACACTGTGGCACTAATTGATTAGGTCCCTTAAATATAATCAAAATAAGTAAGTGTGTCAAAGAACATTTGAGGCTTTAGGTTTTAGTATTCAACCAGGGACCACCTTAGAGAAGGTGGTGGAATTATAGTTCCCTTTGAGTATCCTATTGGATAAGGTCGATTCAGATTTCAGGTTTGATATAGAGAGGCAGTAAAGTAATATAACTTCCTGAAAACAGACAACCTCTTTCTAACTTCTTACTGTGTCTGTTATCCCCTAAGCACACGAAGCAGCTTTGCCAGGTTTGCGCCTCAGACGCTCAGTACAGTACAGTAGGTCTCTCCCTAGACATGGCCAGAGGCTGGTTGTTCTTTTCGCAATGTGACCGTCTGTTGCCTGCCGGTACAGTGAATAATGACAGCGACAGAAGTTTCTGTTGGTTGCTACAATGAGTTACATTGCAACATTGTGCTATGGTCACGTATTCATCATAGCCTGTCTGAATAATTTTTAAAAATCTCTAATTTTTACAAACTGTGGATATTTTTTATTTTTCTTGATTAATTGCTGTGATTAAACACTAGCCGGGTAGGACTTTGGGAGAGTTTACTTTACAAGCTGCATACATTTGCAGCTTTCTCACTTATCATGCTTACCATAACAACAAGGCATTTGAGTGAGTTGCTGCTGGAATGTTAACAATATATCATATAGCTATTCATATCTAGTACTATTACTTAATAAATGTCTGAGGTGAGTGATAAAAGTAGTCATAAATGCCCAGTGTGTCCCAGCCTTACTGTATTACTGACTGTATCACTCCACAACACAATAAAACTAACTTTTTTCATGCGTTTAGTTATATGGTTCTGATGTATTTGACGTCACCAAAAAACAACAACAACAACAGAAACATCGTTCCAACTTTAGGTTTTAAATAGGCATCAGGACTACTAATGCAAAATATTTCTGAGAGGAATAAACAAGGATTAAGATAACAAAGCAGAAGGAATTTGAGCTTTTTTCACTCTTACAAAGGAAAAATAAGTTGTCAGACCACATCTATTAGCTTCATATATAAATTCAATTATGTCTTGCTGAGACATTTTAAGTGGACATTCACTGTTGGGAGTACATCACTGTGACTTTGAAGAGAAGGTGATTAAGTTTTAAGGTAGAAATTGAATGGCTGTGTGTATGTGTGTGTGTGTGTGTGTGTGTGAGAAAGAGAGCTGTAGAGTAGTGAACAGTAGGTATAGTCAATGGGCAATCTTGTGTGTGTGAGAAAGAGAGAAAGAGATGTAGAGTGATGAAAAGGGGGTACTCACTGGGCAATCTTGCAGTTGTTTGTAGTGACGAAGCGGCCGGTGTAGTGGATGTTACACCGGACCACATTGTTGGTGAAATCTGACTCCAGCACCAGATACTTGGGATTCACCTGAAGCTGTGTGGGTCAGAGAGAGGGGGGTGGGGGTAGTCTGAATCACTCAGTATGTGTATGTGTGCATGCACATCTATGTCGAGCTACTGGCAAAAAGCCAAAGCTTTAACCAAAGTCAGACCCTTTATCCAAGTATGCATGATCAGGAAGAAAGCGAAATTATTGGACAAAGTGCATTCAACTCCACGACTGCGTTCCAGTTGGCCTACAGTGCCATAAGCAAAGTACAGTAAGTAAGCAAATGCTGGCAGCAAATGTGAAGCAGTTGGAATAAAAGCAGGATCCGCACAATGACCACAAAGATGCTGTCACACAGACTTGCCTTGTGTGACTTTCAATGCTTCAACCAGCAACTACTGTAGTGTTTGCGTGCTTGTACCTTTAAAATGTAGTTTCCTGGCTGCACCTCGGTAATATCAATCCACTGGCAGTCAATATCTGCATTGTATGTATCATAACAACCAGGACTCAAACCCTAATGGAAAAAAACAATACAAACACACAAACAAATGGACATTGTATTGAATAATACAAATATTTTTGGGTTTGGATCTAATTCTGATGAGAACATTTGCGTGAGATTTTAAGATGAAGTTAGATTTACAACACATAATAAACGAAAAAAAAAAACATGTAACGGTATAGGCCTAGTTATAACAGGGAAATGGTATAGTGAAGGCAGAAAACCCCAGTGTATGTGTGTGTGTGTGTGTGTGTGTATAGTGCCATACCTGTGTATGAGAGGTGCATGCATATCGCTTTAGGTGTCCAAAGTCACAGGTAGTGTCCTCCAGACAGAAACTAGCCTTGTGACCTTCAGCGACCTTACGACCTGTGCTGACCTCCAGCAGGTCATAGTGGCTGAACTCGTCCATGCT
>JAGFZM010004292.1:14855-28634 GCA_017657215.1 Limnothrissa miodon
GATAGGGACTCCAATCATCAAGGTCTAAAGTATGCTGCTTGTGCTCATGCCTTGTGTGTGTGTGTTTGTGTGTGTGTGTGTTTTGGGGGTGTTGGTGGGGACTCTGACATGTGTGAACATTGTGCATTGCAGCCCATAATGAAAACTGATATTGCCTGCTGCTAACACAACTCACTGGTTCTTTATATCCAAGCACTGATGTACAGCCCACAGGAACTGTGTTTATGTGTGCTTCAGTATTACTAATATGAGGCCTATTTCCATCATGTTCAGGGTAAGGTGTTCACATGAACATAGAGAGACCAGATTAATAACAGGTTAATGGTTAACAGATGATAAATGAGTTAACGGACGCTGATGTGTGTCCACTAAAGGATGAGACAAAGAACGCCATGCCATCATGTAGTTTGTAACTCTAGTATAGTCTAACACAAAAAAAACCCCAGAAAACCATGTATGCAATACCAATTATAGCATTTTATTTTGGTGTTCTCTTAAAAAGTGCCATTTTTTCTTTTTGGCCTGGCAATTTTTGTTTTGGCAACAGAAGTGTGGCAGCTGTGAAGTAAAGCTAGTCAATAGTCTTTCTCGAACATTTCAGAGCTTGACATTTTGTATAACATTTTGTATGGAGCAGGACTTCAGCTCCTCCTGCATTCAGTATGAGGCTCGTATAACAATATGACAGATTGAGGAGTTCACTTGATGGTCACGGCAGCCAAATATTGTCAATATTCTGCTTGGAACAGGAAGATACCCTGCATGCAAATGCAGTCAGGATCCCGGGTTCGTTTCGCAGTACTCTGCCCCATCCCCATTTCCCAGAAACAGTGATAAGGGCTTATGTGTGTTTACATGACTGCGCAAACACCAAGTCGGGCTACTGATCGTGTTCAGGACTCTCGAGTGCATGTCAACACACTCAGTCTAACTTTTATCCCAACACAGCTGTGAACATCACACACAAGATCAACACACACACACACACACACAAATACACATATCTTTACTCCAGAACAGCTTAAAATCTGATGCACACATTATTTTACTGAGAACCTAACGACAATACTTCACACATACATTATTTTATGTCTGCACAGCAGCAAACCTCAACACTGCTGTTTCCTTAAAAACAGACATTTGTTCACTACTGCAAATTCCACTAAAGTTGTACACTCTAAAAACACTTTCTCTCTCCCCCCTAAGCATTTTACCTTTTTTTTCTTATTCCGCTCCCTCTTTCTCCCGCTTCCCAGATCTCTCTATCTTTATTTCCCTTTGATCCTTACTGTAATCAATCTCTCGGTGAGGCCAAGTCTCCGCTCATTTTATTAAGTTTCTCTGAGCAGATAAATGACCTGTGGCCTTGATGTAGCCGCACAATGCTTTGGAATGCAAGAACGTGAGAACATGCAGAGCTGAAGAAGAGTGGAAGGTGTGGCTCAGAATGTTCCATGCTCAAAGCCATCCACATCACTCTCTTTTTCTCTTCTTTACTGTCCTTGACCCTTATCCATGCACTGCCAACCTGCCATGCAAGGCGTGTATGTGTGCATGTGTGTGTTCTTGCTTAAGAGATTTGTGGCAATCTGTTGAATAGTTAGTAACTCTCATAGCACAATGAATGGCAAAATGTGTTTAAACACACCCTCTGGTGCAGAATAAAATTCTTCACTTGTAACCTATTTTATACACATTTTATGTGTATTTTTATAACATCCATAATTTGCAACGAGATACTGGAAATATTAAATGTTTGCATATTATTATCATTTTAAAATTTTAAGTTTCAACATATCAGTCTGATATTATCAGTGTGATATGTCAGATATGCGGTACAGTTCCTCATTAGTCTGTTCCATGAGAAGTTGGCCTCACTGTATGGGAAAGTCAAATATGAAAATGGTGGTGACTCAGACAAAGAAGCAGGCAGGTGGCACGACTAATATGATGATGCCATATACCAGTCATGGCCACAAAAGAGTCTTTGATATAATGTTAAGGACTGTTGTCACACGTCATTAAGGCAGGCGAGTAATTTTAACGCCAAGCTGTCATTGTTTGGTTTATCTTAGCCGACGTGATGCTAATTAAAACAGAGCAGATTGTTGTGGATACGATATACCACAGGTGTAATTATGTGGCTACAAGTACAAGAGCAGAAAAATGTGTGATATATACACACACACACATCCAGACACATACACAGACTTCAAAAAAGCAAGCTTGATAGATAAGACAAAAAGCAGGAAAGGAATAAAAGAAAGAAAGACAGAGGAAAGAGGTAATATTGATTGAGGGAAGAAGTGAGAGAATGACATTAACAGAGGGAGGGTAAAAAGACAACAAAGAAAGAGAGATGTCTGATGAGAAAGACAAGAAAGAGAGAGAGAGAGAGGGAGAGAGAGAGAGAGAGAGAGAGAGAGAGAGAGAAGATGAGTGTCTGATGAGTTGGATGAAGAGGGCCTGTCAGCAGTGTGATGTGTGTGTGTGTGTGTGTGTGAATGTGTGTGTGTCTGGGGACAGCGTCTCAGCCTCATAGACAGGTGGCTAGACAGACAGTCACAGCACCACCTGGGCTCGTCCAAACCCTTCGTAAACATGGACCCACTAGAACTGCTGTCACCATGACGACGTCCCCCCTGGGTGGGCCCAGTAGAAATTTCCGTGTTGGACAGGAGCGGTGCATGTGATTGCCATTTTAATTTACTTTGGGACTCCTAATGACTTCACAAATTCTCTTCCATGAATGCGATTTGAATGTATTTATCCATCTAAATCAGTCTGTCAGAGATACTTCTTTTATTATTGCTCATCTTTATGGGTACAGTGTGTGTGTGTGTGTGTATTCATTTGGCTTGGAGAGAGGGAGAAAAAGACAAGACATGTCTGTTTGTGGACAGCTGGCTTTCATTCTACATGAGAGGCATACCACTAGACACAAGCCCAGGCTCTTCTTTCCTGGCACTGGTGCCAACCTGAACAAACAGGAGTGCATGTCTGTGTGATTGTGTGTGTGTGTGTGTGTGTGTATGTGTGCAGCCCAGAGGAAATGTCAGTGTGTGACCAGGGCACCAGAACAGCGAATGCTGACAGGAATGCTGGGATGTCCGGACAAGCTTGTCCTAGATGTGTGTGTGTGTATATGTGTGTGTGTGTCTATGTCCTCAGAACAACAGACCTGAACTGACCCAGCACATCATTGGACAAGCCTTGGAAAGTAGGAAATGTTTGGGGATAATGTTGTCTTTTCGGGAAATGTTTTCTGCCTGGACATCCTAGAATCATGCATACACACACATGGAACACACACTCATGCAAGAACACAAACACACACAGAGACTGACTGTCAAACAGAGAGACACATGCACACACACACACACACACACACACACACACACACACACAAGGCCTTCTGGGCCTGAATGTTCCTTCATAACGACTCATCCTGTTTCTCTTGCCAGTGCCAGCATGGCTGTTAGTCAGCTCAGTGCCCAACATCTCCCTGACTGAGGCTTGGCCCGGTTTCACATGGCACTCAGCCACAGACAAGCTCTAGCCGCCAATCAATCAATCAATCAATCAATCAATCAGTCAGTCAGTCAATCAATCAATCAGTCAGTCAATTAGCCTTTATCCACACAACACACACAGAGAAAGAGAGAGAGTGAGAAAGAAAGAGAGAAAGAGAAAGAAAGCAAGAGAAAAGAGATTGAGTTATTGTAGAGTAGACGACTTTCCGGACACCGAGTGGTGTTTTTATTAGTGTGTGCCTCTTGAGAAACAGAAAAAAAGAGAGAAAAAAAGAAAGTGTGAGAGAGAGGAGAGGGAGAAAAGATTTAAAGAATGTCTGCTAAGGAGAAAAAAAAAAACACATTTGCTTTGCCGGAGTTATGGGTGGTGTGTCTGAGTTTATCCGCACCTTTCATCACGCCTCTCTTCAAAGTGACGGAATCCAATCTCTCCTCTTCCTCTCTGGACCGATCCCTCTGATGTCCTCCCCTCTCCCCTCTCCTTCTCTCAGAGTCTGAGAGCAGTCCAGGCTTTTCAAAAGCGTGGTTGGATGCATGGAATGGTACTCTTTCTTTGGCTTTTGTGCCAGGGTGTGAAAGAGAGAACTTGTGTGTGTGTGTGTGTGTGTGTTAGGGGGAGGCTTGTATGTGCGATAGTCTGAATGTGTCAGATGTTACTAGCCTGTGTGTACACAGCCTGTGTGTGTGTGTGAGTGTGTGTGCGTGTTTGTGTTTATTGTCTCCTGTGTGTAAGGCAACAGCATTCTAATTCTTGGACGTCGTCTAGACTGCAGGCTCTCTCTCCACACTCAGAGGAATTTCCAATAAAGGGAGCCTTAGCCAGTCTCAGCGCGGAGTAGGGGATTCTGGGATACACGTTATTGTCTAGCAACATCATCTTGAGCCCCAGCGGCCAGATCCACATGAGAAAACAACAGTGGGGGAAAGCAACATAAAGTGTATATATTGTTATGTATACAGGGCAGGCTGTACACATCACACACACACACACACACATGCATATACAGACACAAAGGACGAGTTGCACAAAGACAGACAAGGAACCGTCAGAGCGTGGAAGTTACCAGTTCACTTTTTGGTGTATGCTGTATCTGTTTCTCTGGTTCTTTGTTTCTGCAGACTGACCTAAAAGAACAGGGCTATAGGCTATGGGGTTGATTAACTTATGATTTCAAGTCTATTCCCTCTGCATAGACTTCACATTCTTGTAAAAAGTTTTTTGCCGTTATCTTTGCCGCTCTCTCTTTACTGACACACACACACACTGTTTGTGTCAGACAGACATGGACTGGTTTGGTGCTTTGACACAGTTATGTTATGTCAATATATCATCAGTGATATTTCACATACTGTGGGCTACAGGTTGACATACAGTACCCTAATTTGATCAAAGTGCCGTGTGTGTGTGTGTGTTTGCCTCTGAGCCTATCCTTAGACTCAGCCCTCCATCCGAGTGCTGTTTTTGGATGCCAACACATTTCCTCAGTGTGCGCCAGGAGAGGAGATTAATGACGGAGGGGAGAGAAAAATGCCACACTATTACTCAGGTAAGCAGATCCTCCAACAACAGGGAGAGCGGGGGAGAGAAAATCATGTGGAAATATCCCCCACCGCTGCTCCTGCCAGGGCACGCCGAGGAACTCACGAATAATGGTGCCCTTCCTTCCTCTCTTCCAATCAAAAACCACAACATGGATGCAAGCGCAGTGTATCACCACCGCACAGTGACACGCGAATCATGAAAGGTCAGCCATAGCCATTTGTCTGGCTGGTACTGGAAGCTGCGGGCGGGTGACGGTATCCATATTGGGAGATGCTGGAGCGTAGAGCTGGGGGGTTCTGTAGCCGAGACTTCAACAAGACTTAATTTCTCATTGCGTCTCCTGAGTTCCGGCCTGAAAAGGTCTAATTAGCATGTTAGCGCTTGGGGATGAAGGATGGATAACGCTGAGCAAGCAATAACCGACACAAGAAAAGGCGTGTATGCGAGGGAGACATTTGTGATGTTGAAGGCAGTTGTACGTATGAGGGCAATGAGGTGTGTGTGTGTGTGTGAGTCTGTGTGTAGGCTGAGGGAGGCATGTATTGCATTAAAGGCAGTTTATTCTCTTATTCTCAAAGTGATAAAGAGCAGAATACATACATAATGCACAAAATATATACATATTTACATAAGATCTACTGAAAAAGATCCAGTCCAGCCCTTGACAGCATCAGAACCAACAAGGTGTGAAGAGATTACTGTAAGGTATGACTGATTCAGAAGCCTCAGATAAATCTTACCAATCTTTCTGATTTATGATCAAACTCCACATTGCTCACTACAGCGTCTACATTTGCGTCTACTACAGCCTGGTGATGGTGGAGCCACTGCCATCCAGACAGTTGTCCAGAAAACTAGGCTATTTATGTGGCCTCGACAAATATCTGATCACTGATTGCGCTGTCCCAGCAGATTTGATGTCTGAAGGGCACTGAAATGATTGTCTACAAAATATTGACTTAGCATTTTAAACAACCCAAGGGCGTAGGTTTGGTCTCAGCTTTGGTAGGGACAATACCGCCCCCCCAAAAAAAAAAAAAAACCCTTCCTCACAGATAGATTATTCAATAATTTTGAATCTGTATTATGTTGTATCTGTATTCTGAAATATAATTTCAAATAATGACAATAATACAATTCATAGGCTACCTAAATATTAGCTATTACCTACAGTAATTGTGAAAAGACTAAATTATGAATTTGACTCAGCTTGACAGTCAGTTAGCTTTAACTTTTAATAATAGTCTACAGACTAGGCTACTATTAACTGCAGACTATAGCTATAGACTACACTAATAACACCAATTAGCCTAAGCCTACAAATTTATACCGGAGATGGTTAACATAATATTCGTCACCTACCTGATTGAACATCATCATCTCTCAGGGTTGGTTTAGCCTGTAAGCTGCAACACCTCACAGTAGGAAGGGCTTTACACCTACTCTCTGGGTTCTAAAACAGTAGATCTTTTTTCTATTTGCATGGCACTGTAGGCTAACAACAACAACAAGGAAGAAAATCGGCCAAAATGATTTCAGTACCAATGTAATGATAAGTAACACTTTTCTGAGAATATAGCAAAACGCACCTGCCTGTGCTTTTCCACTTGCTACATAATTAGCCTACTGTACAAAATGCATTACAGGATATGGTTAGCATTTTGCTTTAACTACATGAATATGACCCCCCTGTCATCAACCGAGTCATCAACCTGATTGCTATCATCATCCAACACCACACAACGATTTATCACAGTAGGAAGACGGGTGATAACACTTGACCAATTCTATGCACTACTTACTCTCTCTGTGTTGAAATAGGTCCGTATATCTTTTTTCTTTTTTGGTGGCATTCTCTAGGCTATATCTTTAGAAAGCAGAACAAAGTGAGTTTGAATAACCAGGATAAGTTTAACACTTTTCTGAGGACATGTAAGTTATCACAGATAACGTTATCAGCACAAAACGAACCTGCGCTCGACTCTTGTAGACAACATTTAACGATTAATGCAGGCTTGTCCTTGTGAGTGGAACGTGAACCTGCAGGCGCGTTTGGATAAGTATGGATAAGGTTCGATGCTGAAGCTCTGGAAAATGGATTGCTAGCACGTCAAAGGAACAAAACCTACTGTCTGCAACTTATTCTATTGCGTCCGCAAATAAATATGTTAATAAATTCATATTGATATGTAAAATAAAATGCAAAATATTTGTAGGGACTATTTTGTCGTTCCAAAATATTGGTTGTGACTTGTCCCTATGGTCCCTATGCAAACCTACGCCCATGAAACAACCACAAACACGTTGGAGCAGACTGCTAAATTATAGGAACCCAACATGAAAGTATCCTATGCAAGAATGAGACAACAACCTAAAAGTTGTTTTTGTATCCTTTGTACTATCCCTTTCCTATCAGTAACTAATTCAGGATTTGTCTCTCTAGTTTAACATGATGCTAAATTAACCAACTGATTTTATGTTCATCCTATTGTGCTATTTAAGAAAAACAAACAAACAGAGCATACTTTAATATTTAAAAAATGTTTATTGGAGTTTATGTGTGCTTTGATGGATGATGAGCAAGGCAACTGAACACACTGTTGTGGCAAAAACAGAATTTTGCTATAGGCTATACGATAACCATACAAGTTCCTCTTGAAAATAGCCAAATGGCGAACTGACACACAGAGCTGTATTTTGTATCAGCCTATGTCTGTGTAAGTACAGTACAGCTAAGCAAATTTACCACAAAACAAAACAAAAGAAAATGAAACAAAAACATGTTGCCCAATGATTTGCAGTAAGCGGCATACAGCATTACAATAGTTTGCGTGTAATAATGGTATACAATCAGAATAGAGTAGACTACAAAAGGCCTACTGTATCCTGCCTTTCACCAGTAATATTCTGCATCTGCCCGTTCCCACCAAGGACAATCACTATAAAGGCAATTGATCATTGCTCTAGTTATTATAAATGACAACATCCACACCACAAACTGTATCTCCAACAGTGTGTGTACTGTAACAATAGCATAGGGATTACTCTCAGAGCAATTTTTACAACCAATTAGGAATTTTAGACATTACATTCATCAACATCAAACTTTTGTTTTGTTGGTCAGTGTGATATTAATGTAACTCTAGTTATCCTTCTTAATGGTTCTAGGTGTGAGTGTCCATTTAAGCTTACATGGGCCCCTTAGTTGTTTTTGTATTAGTAGTGTGTGTGTGTGTGTGTTCTATATTTATTCAGATCAGATCCCTCACAAACTGACCAATATTGGTCCTCTCAGCTACTTTGCTGTGTGTGTGTACGTGTGTGTATGTATATGTCCATATGTGTGTTTTGCATTTGCATCAGTAATATTTGTATGTCTCACAGAATAATTCTTCTTGGTCACTTCAGCTACTTTGCTATGTGTTTATGTGTGTGATCTGCATGTTATTGTGGGTCCCTAATAAATCGTTCCTACTTGGTCCTCTCAGGTTCTTTGGAGTGTGTGTGTGTGTGTGTGTGTGTCGCCCTTGCATGGTTCTGTCACCCATGCTTTGGTCTGTGTGTGTCTTTTCTGTTTGAATCATTTCAATTGCGTCTCAGGGTGGTTTTCATCCGACACACACATACTCCATTGGGACACACACACACACTGCTAAACAGCTACTTCAGAGATAAGGAGAGACGACCATCTGCCGCTGTGTGACACTGAAGCAGGTATGTTTGCCTCTCAGTGGCAGCTTTTTTGCAACAGTAGTTTTACTTTATTCTTCTAACTCTTTCATTCCCCCTCACTCTGTTCCTCTCTGCTTGTCTGCTTTATTTTGAATGTTTACTTTATAATTTATGTCTTTCAGATTGATACAAAAAGATTGTGAAATGTAAGAAAAAAATAGAATTCCAGGAATGCTGGCAGACACAACTACAATTCTGGCACAGTACTTTTTAAAGGCAATATTTCACTATGGAGAAATCATTATAAAAAACAATTACATTATTAAGAGTGATACAAATATCATAAAAACGAATACAATCAGTTGTATAGCAACATTTCATTGTCCAAACCCAAACATCACATGGTTTTGGATGGGCACAGTTAACCACTGAAGTTTTAGAACCACTGGACATTTGCCCAGTGTTGATAGCTGAGGAAACAAGACACTAAATGAAAACAAAAAAAATCAAACAAAAAAAGGAAAAAAATCTAATTTAAAAATGAAATAAGTCTCTTCTTTATTTATAGTAACATAAGACATCCTAGTAACATAAGACTCCTTATTAACTCTTCATAGCTTATATGTTTCAAAAGAAACAAAGGGAGTATTTTTTGGACGTTTGTAGGGCAAATCAAATTAGGCAATCCCTCATTTTAGGATTTTATTTAGATTTTTATTCTTATATTATATAATCTTATTCCTCAGTTAAATAATCCCTACCTCTAAATCACTGTGAGATTGCTTTGAAAACAGGACTAAAATGTACAAATATTCTATCATTGGGTGCTTCAGGTGAGGGAATGCATGCAAATCCTTACACATGTTTGACACAGAGAAGAGAATTGATCTGCCCAACCATGGATGCTGATTCAATCCTGGGAACTGGCAGTACAGATATGTGGGAAAGTATTTCCCATTTCTCCAGAGGCATCTGCTTAACGAGTCAAGGAGTTCTCTGAATCACAGAGGAGTAGAGATCAATGATCCCCTACTCTGAGAGCAAATGGTACAACTACTCTACAGTATGTAAACATCTTATTGCGCAAGAACGCTCAATATGTGTACATGTGTGTTTGTGTATGGATGTGTGTGTGTGTGTGAGAGAGAGAGAGAAAGGGAGAGAGAGAGAGAGAGAGAGAGAGAGACATCAATGGTGTTCTCTGACAAGCAACCTGGGCAGCTGCACAAATGTATAGGTATTTCTTAAGGGCACTTGCCCTTTCGGTTGGTATGAAACTCGTATGAAGAGCTGAGCTTCTTCACTGTTTGTCAAACACAGGAGCAAATGCTGTGGGTTTGGGCTGAGCCGATGACAGATCAGATGTTACAGAGGGACTCGATTAGTCATGTCTTGGCTCAGCTCTTCTTTGACTAGGATGTGTTGTGTAATACAGCTTTAATTAGGAATACAAAATGTTAAGTTGATAATGCTGGTGTTGGCAGTACTCTACAGCCATGGATGAATAATACAGTAAGGGTCAGTGTTAGGTACATCACCAGGGATTAATAGATTCAAAATAATAGATTAGACAAAAAGAAACCTAAAGGAACAAAATCTCTGGCTGAGTTGTATATCAGCACTTCTGACAGAAGCATGAGACATTCGTATTAGCAAAAAACAAACAAACAAACAAATTAAAAAAACATTCAAACAAATAACAACAAGAAATTGAATAAAAACAAAAAAAGAGCTCAGAGAGTGTATTTCTGGGCATTGGTAGAAGGATGTGAGAAAGCTGAAGTGGGGATGTTTGCAGAAGCACTGTGGATGAGTAAGTGAGCAGGCGAGTGAGCTGTGAATCGTGAGTTTGTTTTCTACAAAGCTTTGAATGAAGTTTAGAGCTGAGTGGTTGAATTCTCTGCAGTTAAGATATTGCTCTACTGCTTACTGATAGCAGTTTCAGACTTGCTTCCTCCAAAAGCAGGGCAGAGACAACATCTGCACCCAAAAAAATCCTGAAGGCCTGTAGACTCAAGTGAAAACAACTAAACCAAATAGTTTGGGTGATCCACATAAAAATGTGTGTGAGTGTGGTTTGTGTATGGGGCATTTCCCTGAAACCTATTGATTAATTAAATAATTAATTAATTGATGTATTTGTTTAGATAACCCTGACTGGTCTTGGTCACAGGTCTCAACACACGCACACACACACACACACACACACACACACACACACACACATACACACTCTCCCTCACATACATCTCATGAAACAAGAGTGAGAGATGGTGACCAATCTATTAGATGAAATGTCAATACACATGGAAAAATATGACGTCAACAGAACGTGTTCCTGAATATGCGCGTGAATGAATGTGTATTAGTGCAGGCATGTAATAATGTGAGTGAGTGTGTGTGTGTGTGTGTGTGTGTGCGTGTGTGTGCATATGATTAACTCTAGTTTCTCCTCAGTGCCTGTAGAGCCCAAGTTCACAGTAAGGCTCATGAATTTTAAACTACACATTAATAAACAAAAACAATTACAACAATAAGAATCACAAGGACATTGATGGAGAATTAAAAAAAAAAAACAGAATTCCATTCACATTTCAATGGAACAGCATCCTCCCAGAAGAACTCATCTTAATGGCTGCCCACCTGGCCAATCAGGACCTTGGGAAGGAAACAAGAGAAACAACAGTAATTGTCTCTAAAAGAGTTGTCTCTCTTGAGTTGTAACTCAAGTCAGTGCTTAGCACACTGTGGCACTAATTGATTAGGTCCCTTAAATATAATCAAAATAAGTAAGTGTGTCAAAGAACATTTGAGGCTTTAGGTTTTAGTATTCAACCAGGGACCACCTTAGAGAAGGTGGTGGAATTATAGTTCCCTTTGAGTATCCTATTGGATAAGGTTGAGTCAGATTTCAGGTTTGATATAGAGAGGCAGTAAAGTAATATAACTTCCTGAAAACAGACAACCTCTTTCTAACTTCTTACTGTGTCTGTTATCCCCTAAGCACACGAAGCAGCTTTGCCAGGTTTGCGCCTCAGACGCTCAGTACAGTACAGTAGGTCTCTCCCTAGACATGGCCAGAGGCTGGTTGTTCTTTTCGCAATGTGACCGTCTGTTGCCTGCCGGTACAGTGAATAATGACAGCGACAGAAGTTTCTGTTGGTTGCTACCATGAGTTACATTGCAACATTGTGCTATGGTCACGTATTCATCATAGCCTGTCTGAATAATTTTTAAAAATCTCTAATTTTTACAAACTGTGGATATTTTTTATTTTGCTTGATTAATTGCTGTGATTAAACACTAGCCGGGTAGGACTTTGGGAGAGTTTACTTTACAAGCTGCATACATTTGCAGCTTTCTCACTTATCATGGTTACCATAACAACAAGGCATTTGAGTGAGTTGCTGCTGGAATGTTAACAATATATCATATAGCTATTCATATCTAGTACTATTACTTAATAAATGTCTGAGGTGAGTGATAAAAGTAGTCATAAATGCCCAGTGTGTCCCAGCCTTACTGTATTACTGACTGTATCACTCCACAACACAATAAAACTAACTTTTTTCATGCGTTTAGTTATATGGTTCTGATGTATTTGACGTCACCAAAAAACAACAACAACAACAGAAACATCGTTCCAACTTTAGGTTTTAAATAGGCATCAGGACTACTAATGCAAAATATTTCTGAGAGGAATAAACAAGGATTAAGATAACAAAGCAGAAGGAATTTGAGCTTTTTTCACTCTTACAAAGGAAAAATAAGTTGTCAGACCACATCTATTAGCTTCATATATAAATTCAATTATGTCTTGCTGAGACATTTTAAGTGGACATTCATTGTTGGGAGTACATCACTGTGACTTTGAAGAGAAGGTGATTAAGTTTTAAGGTAGAAATTGAATGGCTGTGTGTGTGTGTGTGTGTGTGAGAAAGAGAGCTGTAGAGTAGTGAACAGTAGGTATAGTCAATGGGCAATCTTGTGTGTGTGAGAAAGAGAGAAAGAGATGTAGAGTGATGAAAAGGGGGTACTCACTGGGCAATCTTGCAGTTGTTTGTAGTGACGAAGCGGCCGGTGTAGTGGATGTTACACCGGACCACATTGTTGGTGAAATCTGACTCCAGCACCAGATACTTGGGATTCACCTGAAGCTGTGTGGGTCAGAGAGAGGGGGGTGGGGGTAGTCTGAATCACTCAGTATGTGTATGTGTGCATGCACATCTATGTCGAGCTACTGGCAAAAAGCCAAAGCTTTAACCAAAGTCAGACCCTTTATCCAAGTATGCATGATCAGGAAGAAAGCGAAATTATTGGACAAAGTGCATTCAACTCCACGACTGCGTTCCAGTTGGCCTACAGTGCCATAAGCAAAGTACAGTAAGTAAGCAAATGCTGGCAGCAAATGTGAAGCAGTTGGAATAAAAGCAGGATCCGCACAATGACCACAAAGATGCTGTCACACAGACTTGCCTTGTGTGACTTTCAGTGCTTCAACCAGCAACTACTGTAGTGTTTGCGTGCTTGTACCTTTAAAATGTAGTTTCCTGGCTGCACCTCGGTAATATCAATCCACTGGCAGTCAATATCTGCATTGTATGTATCATAACAACCAGGACTCAAACCCTAATGGAAAAAAACAATACAAACACACAAACAAATGGACATTGTATTGAATAATACAAATATTTTTGGGTTTGGATCTAATTCTGATGAGAACATTTGCGTGAGATTTTAAGATGAAGTTAGATTTACAACACATAATAAACGAAAAAAAAAACATGTAACGGTATAGGCCTAGTTATAACAGGGAAATGGTATAGTGAAGGCAGAAAACCCCAGTGTATGTGTGAGTGTGTGTGTGTGTGTATAGTGCCATACCTGTGTATGAGAGGTGCATGCATATCGCTTTAGGTGTCCAAAGTCACAGGTAGTGTCCTCCAGACAGAAACTAGCCTTGTGACCTTCAGCGACCTTACGTCCTGTGCTGACCTCCAGCAGGTCATAGTGGCTGAACTCGTCCATGCT
>JAGFZM010004293.1:0-16729 GCA_017657215.1 Limnothrissa miodon
TGTGTGTGTGTGTGTGTGTGTGTGTGTGTGAGTGCTTTGCCTTCAATGCACCTTTAAGTTCACTTGCATTATTTACTGCCATACATGGTAGAGAAGGTAACATTATAGGAAGCTAGTTGATTAGCATGCTCACTTACAATAAGAGGATAGTGTATGTGGACACCACAGAGCTCAGTCATGCTTGACATAACGACAGCACACAAGTTGTTTATTCACATTTGGTTGTTGTTTCAAAGCAAATTTAGGATATTCAAAGGTTTTTAAACACATTTTAAAAGGTGATGAGGAGAAGGGCAAGTGACAGTAGATGAGCAATAGAAAGGGGATGAGGAAACAGATCTGATGGAGAGGGAATAAAGGGGTCTTTGTGCTGTGGATATGCCAACCTGCCAAACCTGTGAATCAGCAATGACTTTTCTCATCCTCAGGGAGAGAACGGTGGGTCAGCAGGGCCATCTGTGTGTGTGTGTGTGTGTGTGTGTGTGTGTGTGTGTGCATGAGTGTGCATGTGTGTTTGTTAATATGTCTGCAATTGTTGTGATTGCATACTGTTTTTAGACTTGAGATCTGAAAGCCCTTTTTTTTATACCGAGAAGGATACAAAACACCATTACAGTGACTGATTCTCTGTTGGGAGGAAGAAAGAAAGAAAGAGAGAGAGTACATGAAGTCATTCAAGTAAAACTTACAAATACAAATATATGCATACAAATATATGATATTGGAATGAAAAAGAAAAATGAATAAAAATAGGGATTGGGAGGGAGGAGCAAAGCCAATGCGGAAACATTAAATCAAACAACTAGCTAAATAAAAGATGTTTGAATATTCTTGAAAGTGCTGCCGATTATTAACACCATGTATGAGTATATATACTCGTTTGATCTCTTCAGGGAAGTCTGGTCTCTGCATTTATCCAAAGTGTGAATTAATAAAACACACACAGTGAAGTACACACTGACTCAGTGCCTGTGTGGCTCACTATTATAGGCTTGGTGCATGTGCGCATAAATGGATGCATGAGCAGTAAGACCATACACTTTTAACTCAAGTGTGCACTCAATTAGGCAATTAGGATACTTTATTTAATCTAGTACCCTATCCAGCATAGTGCCCTACACGCAGCACATGCTGCTATGGCCGTAATGTTGTTACTGGTACAGAGGAGGACAGATTGAAAGAAATGGAAGAAAGGACAAGAATAGAGGTTGGACAACAGCAATGAACAAAGACTTTACAAAGGCAAAGTCAGATAAGAGACAGACAGAGACCAGACAGACAGACAAACCAACAGAAAGAAAGACAGAGACAGATCGATAGGTCAGTGAGAAAGGGGTACAAGAGCAAGAAAGACCCACCCTTTGTGTGTGTGCGCGCAAGACTGTGTTGTATATTTGTGCATCTGTACTCTCTGTGTATGTGTGTGTGTGTGTGTGTGTGTGTGTGTAAAGAGTGGGGGTCATTACCAAGGCTGTTAACAAGCAGCAAATGGCACCTCTTCAGGCTGCCTTCCGTCTTGTGAATATGTATGAAGAAACGAGAGGGGGGCGGACAACAGGGAAGAAAGAGAGACAGGAAAGGACAGGATGGTGACAGAGAGGATGAAAGGACAGAGAAAGAAAAACAGAAGGAACAGAAAATGGAAGAAGAAATGGGGAGAAAAAGAAGAATAGAGAAAAAAGAGATTCAAAAAGATAAGGAGCATGAGAAAAAAAGAGAGAATAAAAGAAAGGGAAGAAGATAGGAGAGTAAGAGCCAGACAGGGAGGAGAGGAAAGATGGACGGGCAGAGAGAGGGGAGAAGGGGAAGAGTGGGAGAGGAGGATAAAACAGAGGAGAAAGTGAAGGACAAAGAGAGGGAAAGAGAAGGGGTGGTAGAGAGATGGGGATGAAAGAGATTGCTTACCCATTCCTCTCATTTAACACACACACACACACACAGAGAGAGAGAGAGAGAGAGAGAGAGAGAGAGAGAGAGAGAGAGAAATGGGATAGATAGCTTATCCATTATTGTCATTAAACACACAAACACACACACACTGGGAAATGAAAGAGATGGCTTGGCCATTATTATCATTAAAGTGAATGACATGGAAGCACAGTCACGATAACCTGCTGACACACACATGGGGGTGCAGATAGCTTTGTTGAAGTGGGGACAACCAAAAACACATACTGTGACCATTAAGATCAAAAGCAGCTATTGGTTATTTTTGTGAGATATTGAGCTTTTCCTTGATTGAGCATTTGGATAAAAGCATAGATGTGAATCATTAATTAGCAAGTCCGAAATATACGTAATAAGATAAAATAAAGCATACTGTTTTTATGATGGATCAGTCAGTTTTTTTCTGTTTGTCAATGTTATTTCCCCAACATTTTTCTGTCTTTCAACAGAAGCCCATATTTTTCCATAGTCATTCCATATTTATCTGGATTCTGTGCGAATATTTGTTTTAGCCATATTTGGTCATAAAAGAGGATCTTCAGATTTACATGATTTACATAACCAAACACGTTCTTTTGCATGTGATCAGTTCAAGTGGCCAGCAAACAATGCTCAGTATTTAGAATCTAAATTACCCACAGTGCATCCTACATAGCAAGCAAACTGAACTGCATGGTGATTCCTTCAGGAAATGCATCTCCATTTTTGTTATTTTCTAGAGTTTCTAGAGTAGGCCTGCATTCTTTTGAGTGATTCAAGGAAAGATGGACCACTGACATTTGGAGGACAATTATTTCTTATGCTGTTTACCAAAATGAAGGAACAATGAACAATCATGTCTGCCCAAGGCAGTCACAATTAGGGCTATTAGATGTAGATGCTTAGGCTGCTATCTTGAAAGGTTTCTGTTCTCATTGTTTAGAGATGGACAAGCTCAGCTGGCTCAACAATCCATATTAAGAGTGTGTACTTCTGCTCATTTTCAGTTGGGCACCAGAGTTTCTTTTGCTTTAGCCAGACATGAAATTTGTGCTAAAAAACAATTAGATTCTATAGGGTCAGAAACAGAAGTTTGTTTGGTATAGTAAGCACTTCACCACTAACTCACCACTAAGTAGCTTCCCACCTAAACAAGTATCGACAGCGATACATATAATATTCTGGCAGCCAATGCTAATACATGTGTCTTCATGACCCAGTGTAGTTCATTTAAGCAGCCTTTATTTTTTTCTATTTAGCAATGTTTTTAAGCAAATTAAAAGAACCACAACTACTTCTTATTAGTTACGTAGTTTTTACCTTGTAGTAGTTATTGAGATTACTCGTTTGAGTGACACATCATGATTGCATTGCTTATCAAAAATGATAGATTTATAAGTAAGAGTCCCTGCTATTATACTAGGAGATGGTAAGTCTGTTTGACAATGACATCATAACTGTAGTTGACAACCATCCATGTATATCATACATAATAATTGGCCAAAGCCTGCGAGCAAAACGTTGAAAGAGGAGGGGGACAAACCAAGTTACCGTGGAAACTGAGGGTGTCATCTCCCGACTGTCCTGGTCCCATCTGCGCTCCTGCACACAGATACATACACACATATAAATGAGAAAGAGGCCTTGCCCATTATTACTGTTAAAACCTACTGTAGGAGATGGTAGAACACACTTGCCACACACATATACACATAGAGAGAGTGAAAGAGAGATACTGTAAGATACCACCTGAATGTCAGACCTATTTTCTTACAGTTATACAGTATGCGCACACGTGCTCACACACACACACACACACACACACACACACACACACACACTCCGTCTCTTGTTTTTCCAAAATATATATCCACTTCTGACTAAACATATCCATAAATAAGCTTTGGCAAACACAATTACAATAATGGTTCCATGAGCCACATCAGTATGTACCCTTAAGATTCTGAAAACATGAAGGAGTTTTAAAAGCAGGCAGATGACTTCAATCTGCTCTTAAGTGTGAGCGTGGGGGGGTTCAGAGAGGACTGGAAATAAGGGAAGGGGGACACACATGATGCCTGCAGGTGTACTCACACTAGGCAATCCATAACGTGTCCAAGTAGCCTATCCTTGACCTCTGAAGTACAGTTTGTTTGACTATCTTGGGAGAGTTGAACTCAGTTACGGTTCAGCTGGACTCAGGCACTGTAGAGATGTAGTGTGATCATAAGAGTACCCAAGCACAGAGCATCGCTTATGACAGAATACACACTCATTTTTCATTTAATCTCTGAGCATATTTGGAGTGCCTGTTGTTATAGTAACAAAAAGGCACTAAATGTAAAGATTCCTGAACATAGCAACTCAGCCGTGACCAAGTACAATTTGATATATGCAGTGCGAGACAACTGTGCTCCAGTGCGGCACAGGTGAACTGTACCTAATGTGAGTGCACCCTTAGGTTCTACTGATGACTTCACAGATATTATAAGTTAAAAAAAATGCTATCATTTTCTGTAAACCCAGTGTTTATAAACCATTAATTTGCCTTAGAAAAAGCTTTGTGACACTTGAGGTTATAAAGGTATATGATAATATTGTAATACCTCACAAGTACAGTCATGAGAATGCAAACACAGTTATTAGCACTAATATCATCATCAATGCTTTATCAATACTATTTCATTGTGAGGGTTACCAAAAACTGATTTTTCTTGGTAATGAGTTGCTGTAAGTCCTTTCTATTTAAAGATGTCACATTACCCAGTGCTGATCTATTTTCTTGTCACCCCGCCACAGACCACAGACACATAATTTATATAAAAATACAAAGAAAGATATAGATTGTGTGCCATTACAGTAAAGTCACATAGCATAGAAGACAATGCAGGCATTTGGTGCGATTTCAAGACTTGAGATTACTTGAGATAATGTTGTGGGACAATGTTTTGAAACTATGATGCTCAGTCAAGCAATGGTGTGGTATCTGTGGATCTGACCGAGGTTTCGTTCTTGAACAACTACTATAAAGCTGCTTTTCCTTGCTCCTTAATCTTTTTTAAGAAAACAATTGCTTGAAGTAAGAATTGTCGCCTAGTTCTCCTTTTAAGGGCTATATAGCCCTATTTATTTTCTGAAACTGTTTACTCACATGACACTGTTTACTTGTTTTTCTAATATGTGTGGCCATAAGAACTGCTCATATGATAGGATATTTACACAGCTGTTACTCAGCCACACAGAGGAGGCCAGACAGAGGCCTACAAAACCTGGCAAACTCCACTATTGCTTTAGCAAGGAAAATGAGAGCCATAAATACAGTTTAGATACTGTATAGAAAATACCAATAAAATGAATAAAATATAATACCAGATCCTCCACTTACTTTCCACATCATCATCTCTCTCCCTCTCTCTTTCTTTCTAAAACTCACACATGCAAACACACACACACACACACACACACATACAGAGAGAGTGAGAGTGTGTTCTGACTCTCTCGGCAGATTTCACAGATTCCTGCTGTGCCATCTCTCACAGTGTGTGAACTCAAACATACACATCAATCTACAGTGTCCCGCACCACACACACACACACACACACACTTTTACTATACCAACACTTCTAGGCAAGGGCGTAGATTTTTGGCGAATGGCATTTGGGACGGTTGGAATTTTGGGAAGTGACATCACGCGTTTGTGTTTGGTGCAAGGCAGACCAAATAGTGAAAAGGCAGTCAACACGAACTGATGAAGGCAAGGAAGTTTTTGGAAGGAAGTTAAATATAATTTCACAAAATGTAGTCTACGTTGTACAAAGAGCGGTCATTCTTATAGCTACCTGCAGCACTCTGTGGCCCCAAGCAACAGGGTGAGGGGCGGTGTTCCTAGCAGATGATCTTTGCAGGAAAATAATCAAATCTCGAATCCAAGAGAAATCATTATACCCCACATTAACTAGTCCAAAAATCGCTTCCCAATAGCCTATAGCCACATTTTGTATCACTATGGTGATATCGTCATCAAAAGAGAGCAAAGCCCTGCATTTAACCACTCATAGTGTAGCCTATCCTTGCTATAGACAGTTTAAAGAATGCTTTGAAGATCTATGTACTTCTACCTGAGCTACATAACTGTAAGTTGACCTATGGAATATAAAAAGGTTGCCTAGATTATGACAGCGCCATATTAGGTCTGTTTTTTACTATGGGCCTACACCAGATGTGTTACACAGTAGAGAAAGAACATGAGAGACAAGAATGACGTGCAAAACGCTGATGAGTGTGAGAATGTTGGCTGTGTGTGTGTCTGTGTGTGAATATGTGTGTGTGTTGTTACGACGACGTTGTTAGGGTCTGCACACGCAGATTCTTGTGTGGCTTGCATGTTGCTGTTTTGTCAGTGTGTCTTTCAGATTCCCGCGCTGAATGGTAATTGGAGAGCTGCTGCCATTGGGCGCAGTACCTGCGCTACTGCTTTAAAAGCTCCAGCTGACGCCACTTGGGGCGCGCACTTTTTCTGTCTCTTTGCTACTGGAGATCGCTCCAGCCTTTGTGCTTGCCATGACATGCCACCTTTGGGCCCAGCCTCGGGCCAGATCCCGCATCCATCCACCCTTCTAACTTCTCTCCAAGAGAGAGAGAGCGGCGGGCTGCACAGGCCTACTTCTGCGGCCTGTTGTTTATTTTTCCGTTCTTGCCTTGTTCTGTTAATCTTTAGTTGAGCCATTTTGTCTTTTTTTTATATTACTTTAAAACCTATTCTATTTTTATATTAATAAATATAATTAATTTATATTTTTTGGTCTGTCCGTTTTTCCACTTCCATATTCCATATGCGTCTCTAAGGCCCGGCAAAACAGTGGACGAAAGAGTGTGTCTGTGTGTGCGCGCTGTACCAAGGACAAGATATATAGCACAATGAGGGCAAGTTTCTATAACTTACATCAATATTGATTTTAACCTTGTTTAGGAGTGCAGATAGAGTGTGTCTTTGCCTGTGTGTGTGTGTGTGTGTGTGTGTATGCTTGTGTAAGCCTGCTGGATTGTCTAAGACAGGAGAAAAGAAGCACGATAAATCCTGCTGTATGAAGTTAGCAGTTGCCTTGAAAAAAGAGGCACGAATCAATTCTCATCCTTTCTTCTGATCTGTTCTTCAATTCAATTCAATTCAATTTTATTTATATAGCGCATTTTTACAAAAGGCATGTCACAAAGCGCTTAACACAAGAGGCCCAATGAGCAACAGGGGCAAGAAAAAACTCCCTCGCAGCGTTTTTTGTTTTTACTTGTTATGGTAGAGGAAGAAACCTTGGGCAGTTCCGACGGCTCAAGGGGCTAACCCAACTGCCTAGGGCAGGTTTTCAGTCTCTTAGATGGTGAGTAGTCCACTATTATTCCATTAGATACATATTACAAGAAAATTTTGGTAAATAAAGTACAGTAATATAGGAGTCCCATTAGAATCCCAGGATATAGTCCCATGTCATTAGGCGCAGTCAAGCCAGGGGCCAGCTAGAGGCTGTAACAATCATGTCAGGGTCATCTGTGAGCTGAAGGCAGACCGCCCAGGAAGCCAGAGATGCAGGATCAGGCAGTGGAGGGCAGGGGTGACCCTCAGCAGGGAGGCAGTGGCATGGACAGTGGAGTGGGTTGAGGACCATTCAGGAGTGCCGCCGGATCACGTTGGAAGAAGGTCCCAGGAGAACCCAGGAGGTGCAGGCGCAGGCAGTGGAAGGCAGTGATGACTCACGGCAGGGTGGTAAAGGCATGGAAAATCAGAGAGGAGATGAGTTAGAACAGTCTCCATCAGATTTCAGAGAATGTGAGTTATATTGCATGTGAAACCATATACAGATGTTGGCTAAGTGAAGAGAGAGAAGTAAGTGGAGAGGAAAAGAGAGGAGGAGAAAGACAGAGTGAAAATTGTACGGCTTAACAGATGGGTGGATTGTGGCAGCATTAAACTATAGCAGCATAACTAAGGTATGATGTATAACAAGCCAACACCACCAAAGGAAATGGTCAGTGGCCACCAAGCCCTGGACAGGAGCTTACAGCAGAGGCAGTCCTTTCCAATAAAACCCTGAGGAGATGTGGCTTACCATACACCATCCCTAACTAAAGGGGTCAGTAAATAGAAAGGTTTTGAGTCTAGACTTAAAGGTGTTGAGAGTGTCCGCTTGACGAATGTTAGAAGGGAGTTTGTTCCACAGGACAGGCGCACGATGGCAGAAAGCTCTTCCGCCCATTGTTGATTTTGATATTCTAGGAATTACTAGGAGACCAGCATTCTGTGACCTTAGGGGTCTAGAAGGGTGGTAGGGAACAAGTAAGTCTTTAATATATGCTGGAGCAAGGCCATTAAGTGCTTTATATGTTAGGAGAAGTATTTTAAAATCAATTCGGCTTTTAACAGGAAGCCAATGTAAGGAAGCAAGGACAGGTGTGATATGTTCATATTTTTTTGTCCTTGTGAGTGCTCGTGCAGCATTTTGTATTAGTTGAAGGTTTTTGATGCAGCTAGTACCACATCCAGAGAACAGTGCATTGCAATAGTCAAGTCTGGAGGTAACAAATGCATGTATTAGTTTTTCTGCATCCTCAAAAGAAAGGAATTTTCTGACCTTAGCAATGTTGCGTAAATGAAAGAATGAGGTTTTGGAGATATGCTTTACATGACTATTTAAAGAGAGGTCTTGATCAATATACACCCCAAGGTTCTTGACCTTTGTGTTAGGTGTGAGTGAAAGGTCACTAAGTAAGCTCTGATGATGGGGTAAAGTGTTGGTCAGGTTTTTAGGGCCAATCAACATGACTTCAGTCTTATCAGAGTTTAAGCAAAGGAAATTATTAGTCATCCAGTTTTTGATGTCACTGAGGCAGGCAACAAGTTTTGTTACTGGCGTACAATCATTAGGCTTCATTGAAAGGTATAGTTGGGTATCATCTGCGTAAGAGTGGAAGGTAATGCCATGTTTTCTAATAACAGATCCCAAAGGTAGCATGTAAAGGGAGAATAGCAGAGGTCCCAGTACTGATCCTTGGGGCACACCATACTTGACTTCAGTGTGGCATGATGCTTCATTATGTGCATGTACAAACTGGTAACGTCCAGTAAGGTATGACCTGAGCCAGGCTAATGCAGAATCTTTGATGCCAATCATATGCTCAAGTCTATGTAGTAGGATGCTGTGATCAATAGTGTCGAAAGCAGCACTTAGATCCAGTAGGATTAATAATGAAATGCATCCATTATCAGATGAGATAAGGAGATCATTGTAGACCTTTACTAGGGCTGATTCTGTGCTATGGTATGCTCTAAAGCCAGATTGATAGGTTTCCTGAATGTTATTTGCGTCCAAGAAAGTACGAATTTGCTTAGACACTATTTTCAAGAATCTTTGATATAAATGGGAGGTTGGATATAGGTCGGTAGTTAGCCAGGACATCAGGGTCAAGGTTGGGCTTTTTGATTAAAGGCTTAATGACAGATGTCTTGAAAAGTTTGGGAACATGTCCTGCTGCAAGAGAGTGATTTATAATATTAAGTATCGGCTCAGCTAGGCTAGGGAGAGTAGCCTTAAGGAGATCAGTAGGAATTGGATCCAGTAGACAAGTAGAGGCCTTACTTGATGAGATCAGCTTGATAATTTCAGATATACTGGCAGGTGTAAACGAGTCCAGGTATGCTATAGGTCGGTTAGGGGTTGCTGTTTCCATTATAGGGGAACCAGCTGAATTTGAGTTTTGAATGGTGTTATTTATTTTACCTCTAATACATTCAATTTTATCATTAAAAAAAATCATGAAATCATTACTGTCTAATGTTATTGGAATTGAGTGTGTCACTTCATTCCTACTTTTAGTTAAGCGTGATATTGTGTTAAAGAGGAATTTGGGATTGTTTTTATTATCATTTATAAGTGAGGAGTAGTATTCTGTTTTTGCATTATTAAGTGCTTTCTTATAGTCTTTTAGGCTGTCTTTCCATGCAAGATGGAACACTTCATGTTTGGTGGCATACCATTTTCTCTCAAGTTTACGTGCAGCTTGCTTCATTGAGCGTGTCTGTGCTGTATACCATGGGGCAATTTTGTCTTGTTTTCTAATTTTCTTTTTAAGTGGCGCAATGGAATTTAATGTAGTGTAAAGTGCATCTATAACGTTATCAGTTAATTGATCAACTTGAGTAGGGCTGGGAGGAGGGCCTTTTAATGTGTATTGTGTCATTAAGGGTTCAAGAAGAGAAGGAATTTTATCTATGAAGTCGCTTGTGGCTTGGGAGGTTATTCGTCTAGTTCTTGGGATTAAACCATCACAGACAAGCAGGAACACTTAAGAATAACACCCACTGGTGACACCAGATTGCACCCTGAAATGCCAAAGTTCAGGAGCCCAAATATAATACAAATCAGTCCATTAGCAGCAGTTACTTGAGGGTAAAAAACTATAAAAAATCACTGGGATTTGTCATTGCTGTCTCCAACCATCAAAAACAAGTTTATGGCTCTTTTGGTTAAAAAAAAAAAACATTTGTTTTTCTTTGAAGTATTATTTTGTTCATATTTTGACAGAATATTTTAATTTAATTTAATGGAATACCAATTATATCCGTTACCCGTTAAATTTATTAGAATCACATCAACATTCTACATTTTTGCCAACATTCTATATTTTTGCTATGTTTTAGATGAGCAATATGTACCTTTTTAATATGTGTGAACATGTTAGCAGCATGTGCAATGAGAACTAGGCTTTGGAGTCTCTCCCCTCACAAGTCACTAGCAGTGAAGCATGCAGTCACTCATGATATCTCCCTGACACACACACACACACACATACAAATTTAGTCTCACTTTAGACTCACACATGTTTGGCGCACACACAGAGAAACTCACAGACTCAGTCACTCAGTCAGAGGCATGCATGCTTGCACACACACACACACACACACACACAAAGCTATCAATGAAAGGGAAGAGCTGTCTTGGTTATCAAAGGAACAGATACTATTCTAGTTCCCATCCCATCTGATAAGGGTCTTTTTCCAGCACAGGCCTCCGTCATTATCAGAGCCAGTAAGCAGGAAGTGGGGAGAAGGGCTATTAGAGTTTGCATACCGTACCAAGATCAGACAGAGGGTGTGTGTGCAGAGTGAGCCACTTAAACAGGCACACACACGCACTGATGGCACGGACACACACGAGTACACACACACACACACACACACATACACACACACACAAACACGCATTAGCACAAACACTACAAACACACATTTACCCATACATTGATAAATAAAGATGTAGACACACACATAGACTCAAACCCATATACACATATCTACCCATACATTGATAAAAACAAATACACAAACATAGACTCAAACCCATGTACACACTATACATAACAACTACAAGCAGGATTTTTGGGGGGCTTTTTGCCTTTTATTCAGATAGTAACAGTGGAGAGACAGACAGGAAATGAATGGGAGAGAGGGATGGGATAGGATCAGCTAAGGACCACAGGTCGGATTCGAACCCGGGTTGCCGGGGTCATGGCGCGACGCATTAGCCCGCTGAGCTTCAGTGTCTCCTATAAGCAGTATTTTATATTGTGTGCACATAGTATTGTGTGCTCTAATATTCTTTCAGCTAAAGTGAGTGCACAATTTAATAAAGAGAGAACACCAGTTATAGGAATTTACAATACATAAACAAATGGTGCACTCAATTTTGTGGTGAGGAAGCAAGAAAATGTACACACATCATGTGTTCCGGCTTCATTAGATCATAAGAACTCATGCACGGAATTTATAAGAAAGTGGCCACGATTTAGTAAATTGAGAGCATAATTTAATAAATTGACACCATGATTAAGTAAATTAAGAGCATGACTTAGTCATTTGAAAGCCTGATTTAGTAAATTAAAAGCATGATTTATAAATTAGAGGCATGACTTAGTAAATTGAGAGTATGATTTAGTAATCTGAGAGCATGGTTTAGTAAAAGGTGCACTCGATGTAGTAAATTGTGTACATATTTTCCTGATTCCCCACCCCAAAAAACTTTCCATTTTAGATCATTTCCATTTCCATCAATTCATCGCTGATGAACGCTACATTAAAGGGATAGTTCGGTTTTTAACACATTGAGCCCCTTTCACAGGTTGTCTAAAATGCAATAAAGTGGTTGACATCGAAATTTTGACGCTTGCTTCTGTCTCGGCTATTTGGGGAATGTAGAATCGCCTCTGCCTGCCTTCAAAATGGCTAGCAATGGGCATGTGTTGTTTCTATCCTTAAACACTGGTTTTAAAAAAGTGCTACTTACCAAGTGGTTAGTGGTGCTCAATGATGTTCCAGAACATGTATCATAGCGAAATAAAGCTTCCGTCATGTTTTATTTGGCACTTTGTTTATATGAAGGAGCAAATTGACCCCTATGGGACTTACAAAATGGCAAATAAAACATGACAGAAAATGCATTTTGCTACGATACTTGGGTTGGAACATCGGCAAACGCCACTAATCACTCCATGAGTAGCACTTTTTTAAAACCAGTGTTTTAAGTATAGAAACAACACATGCCCATTGCTAGCCATTTTAAAGGCAGGCAGAGGCGATTCTATATTTCCCAAATACCCGAGACAGGAGCAATCATCAAGATTTTGGTGTCAACCACTTTATTTCATTTTAGACAACCTGTGAAAGGGGCTCAATGTGTTAAAAACCGAACTATCCCTTTAAAAATAATTTTCCTTACAGATGACCTAACAACCGAGGAAGGTGGCTTGAAATTAGTCTTTTACTGTATATCATGATTACTGTTACATCATTAGACCAAAAAGATTTTATTTTGTTTTTTGTTTACCCATCTAAATTTTGAGTGTATTCCTGTCCAGATCACAATGTTTGTCCAAAACAATTCAATAATCAATAAATTAAAACACTGTCCCAACACTGTCCTCCACCTTCTGCCCCATCTAACTCCACAAGAGGAGCGCCCTCTAGTGCCAGTTTACTGGCCATGCTGTCTCCTCAGGTTCTCTAGTGGGATTCAGGCTCACTGTTCTTATAGCAGAGAGGGGCAGCTTTCTCTTTCCATTCATGTGTGTATGTGTGTTTAGCAGGGAGATTGGGTTACCAAAAGAGCTCTGGTAATACCCAACAAAAGCCAAGTGCAAATCAAACCGCAATTTAGCAATTTATCGCACAGAGACTCTGGGGACTAAGCTTCTTAGGCCCTATAATCTAGAACAAGATCTAGCTGTGGCCAGGAACACACAAACACACACACGCACACACACACACACACACACACACACACACACACAGATCTATCCATATGTCTGTCTGTCTGTTTTGATTTGATTTGATTATCATGTAGTGTTGTGTTATGGTCACTCCTGTAGAAGAGGGATGAGTCACAGAATGAGTCACTCCTTTGTCTCTGATGAATCCATACGTACAGTATCCAGGGTTTTTGCAGCTGTCTAATGGCAAGGCAACACACAGAAATGTCACTTGTTCTCACACACTAACACAAGTCTACATAATGTCCCTCACAAACACACACACACACACACACACACACACACACACACACACACACACCACACACACACACACACACACTAATCAGTTATCAGCACAGGGACAGTAGCCCCAAATAACATGCTGTAAACAAGCAGTGTTGACAGTGTGGTTGACAATTATATTAGAAAAGGCTGTAGATATTACTAAATATATTTCACTCAGTGGTACAGCACAAATACAGTGCTCTTCACTCAGCATAATATGTAAATGTGCTTTGCCATATTTTGTGAAAATTATCACATAAACATTCAACACCTCTCATCACTGCCGTATAGCTTTGCCTAAAGCTGTGTATAATTCAAACATGCAGCCAGTCTTGACTGGCAAAATGACAAAGAAATGCATGTTTAATGAATACATGCATGATATTAATATCAAGAACATCAAACAACAGAATAATGAAGAACATCAATTCTAATTAAAATCATGTACTTCAATTATATACTTTGAATTATCTAATTATGCACTTTTCAGACTAGCATGCTTGCCAGGTTTCTTAACCATTACACAACCCCGTCCATGGGGCTCTTTTGAAGGCTTAGAAAACTGCTGCCATGTAAAATCCAAAGTCAGGCATTATAAGGTATTATAAGGTATTATAACAAATTTAACCGGTGCTTTGAATACTGATTGTGGTGTTCCTTAAACGTTTCAATTCCTTTAGTGGGAATAGGAAATAGAATGTGGGAAATAGAATGTGTCTGATCTCTAAAGAATGTGTCTGAATAGAATGTGTCTGATCTCTAAAGTTTTCCACACACATCTTACACTTTTGTGCTGGAAAATGACATTGTGTAAGAATACCTCAACACCATTAACCACTTCTTTTTCTTAAAATCAACTGCCATAATTTAATGTTCAACCTTATAGATAGATCCTCTCAAGTGAGAAAAAGATCCTCATTTGCTTCTTTTACATTAACTGTTATGGCTGAGAAAAAAAAATATATATATACCCTTATTTCACTTGCATGGTGAAGACTATTCATACGTTGTGCAACGTGTAGTTTCATCTGGTTCTGCTCATTCTCAGCTCAGCTCATTCTGTCCCTGAGTGTAATTTAGCTATCAAAGCGTATCTCCTTGTAAAAAGGCTGACAATGCACTGCTCAGGAGATACACCTTAGACAAAGGGACGTAAGAAGCTTCATAACAAACACTACAAGTTAAGTGCAACATCCTGGGCACTGAATAAAACCAAGGTGTGTGCATATTGTCAAAATTTAAGGAAGCTAGATTTTAACATAAAACACGACACAAATGTTGAGTGCCGGACTGGCATTCACCACTGGCAGTAGGCTATTCTTCATCACAAACTAATATCTTTATATTAATATTCTGCCTAAATAGGCCAGATAGAGACTTTTTAAATCTATATTAGCAACTACAATTAGAATTATTAGAACAAGATCTTCCTCTTTACACCTGGTTCTCCTATGCACTATCTGGAGAGGGGCTTGACACCAGTGGAGTTACCTGCAGCATGTTTACATGCCCCTGGCTGTTGTGCAGTGCACACTGCTAAGAACAAAGGTGTTGCACTTGCGCTACAAAGCTTGTAGCTTCTTCCCTTATCCCTAGGGCACAAGGTGCCTTTGAACCTCTGCCTAACAAGTCGTGAGCTCTCAGGGAGTTACCCCCTATTGTGTCTGTCTATACCCTATGGCAGCTTTCTCTTAAGGCCAGTTCAGACTAAAGGTTCACAACGAGATGAGACATTAAACGGAAACATTCATACCCATGCAAAAACTTAGGACAGGACCACGGTCCTAGATAGCAAACAGACACATCAGGGCCCTGTCAAAGTCAAACTGTGTGAAGGGTGTAAAGGAAATCCTGAAGCACACGGAGTTCGTTCTATCTCAAAAATCTAGATTTCTAGATCCCTTTCTGTCTTTTTCTGTGTATATTGTTTAAAGGTGAAAGAAGAACATTTGATACAACATCCACCAACCTCTACGCTTTGCTTGGTTTGCTATTCAATCAATGTTGTGTCCAATTTTATGGTTGTTTTTCTTACAGACAGCAGTGATCTCATACACATAGAACTAAAACAGTAACGTGGCTTCTCTTTAGTTGAGATCAACCTGGCACCCTGGGCTTTTAGGTGATATGACTGTTATATTTATGGTTAACTTGGTTGAATCATTTAACTCACAGTGTTAATGGTGCTGGATCACATTCAGAGCTTTCCACTTTGCTCAGTTCCGCTCACTGTTGTCAAGATTCATTGTAAAATCATCAGACATTTAGCACAGATATAATACACACACTCACGCAGATAATGGGACTTTAGTCGGCAGATTACAGTTACTGTCAGATCCTGTTTTTAAGGGAGGTCATGGTTAGCTTAGTCATACTCATCATAACTATTCATAGTGGTGTCTATTATGGACAGTATTTATAAACCTACACACCCAAAGCACCTTATAATGTATGCCTCACACTCACCCATTCACACAAACAACTGGAGATGCTGCCATGCAAGGTGCCAACCTGCCACCAGGAGGAATTAGGGGTTCAGTATCATGCTCACTGGAATTTTGATGGGGCCAGGCAGAGCAATGCTCAAACCTGCGACACTCTGGTTGCCGAACAGCACTTCTACCAACATCACCCCATCACTGTCTGTTACTCTCGGACACAGATGTTTTTCCAAACAGACCTCCATGATGATGGAAGTTTGATATGACAACAAGTTGAGAACCTAATAAAGGAGGAATCTACACTGAGAGGAATTCGAGAGTATCACATTTCTTGAGGAAAAGACTCTTTACTGTTCACATCTTTTAAACAAGACAGAAACATAAAGATGAAAAGAGAATAGGACAACAAAAGATAAAGGGATTTGCCATCTTGTGTTGAATGCCAGACAAAGCAAGCCAAGACAATTTCCAACACGACTACATGAGGTGACTATAAAAAGCAGCAATAGTTTCCATCACAGAGCTGTGTGAAACAGTATTAGATCATAGACATTCTTTAATGTTCCTTGATTGAAAATAAACAAACTATGTAATTAAGATCCAATACATTGATATACCGGTAAATTAATCAATGAATGCAGATTTATATCATATTTATGTCTAATAAACAATGCAGAAGGGCTGGGTTGGTATAAGATCTGACATACATGAATTCCTTAACATTGATTAATGAGAGAGAGAGAGAGAGAGAGAGAGAGAGAGAGAGAGAGAGAGAGAGAGA
>JAGFZM010004295.1:0-10138 GCA_017657215.1 Limnothrissa miodon
CCACAGGCACCGTGCGGATTCCTGCTGCGTTGGTTGATAAGCTGCACATACAGTGCCGTTGATTAGCCTCACTTGAGCGGTAAACAGGCGGCCACTCTCTCAGACTCAGTCTCGGCCTGTCCGTCACTCACCGTGTCATCTCGGGTTGGAAGGGTTCCTCAGGACATGAGGATCTTCTGAGGGAAACCTACAAACGCTGTCTGACTTACAACATACATGGACGGGCTACACATAGGCTAAACACACACACACACACACACACACACACAAAATGTTGGTGCAAAGTATATAGGCTCAACGCTGCCCTACACTTTCTTGACAGTATAAGTTCAATTCAATTCAATTCAATTTTACTTATATAGCGCATTTTTACAAAAGGCATGTCACAAAGTGCTTAACACAAGAGGCCCAATGAGCAACAGGGGCAAGGAAAAACTCCCTAGCAGCGTTTTTTGTTTTTACTTGTTATGGTAGAGGAAGAAACCTTGGGCAGTTCCGACGGCTCAAGGGGCTAACCCAACTGCCTAGGGCAGGTTTTCAGTCTCTCAGATGGTGGGTAGTCCACTATTATTCCATTAGATACACATTACAAGAAAATTTTGGTAAATAAAGTAATATAGGAGTCCCATTAGAATCCCAGGATGTAGTCCCATGTCATTAGGCTGTATAAGAGAGGCACCTGACATTTAAAATGAGCCATTTTTTGTACTTTGTAGCCTTGTGTATGTATAGATAGTTTATGTAAAAGGCCAATTTAAACAACCAGTAGCACACAGGTTTGCAGCGCTAGACCCCACTAGGTCTGTACCCTAGTTCCTCTGGTCCCAGATCAGTAATGGCCCAGCAGTTAGACTCTGCAGGCAGGATCTCTAATACAAACCTCCAGAGTGCTCCCAGTCTTGCACTACTCTAATGGGAAGAGGCTATAAACCTGACACTGGCTCAGACTGCGCCCCGGGGGAGACTAGCCATGGGTTCTGTGGTCAGGGGCTAAGGGGGGGTGGGGGGGGGGCGGGGGCTATATATAACTGCCACAATGTTGCTGTGGCTCACACACAAGCAGCTCTAACAGCCACGCAGACACTTTAACACTTCCACGGCGCCACTGGGCTACAACTCCTCACAGCAGTGCAGACTCGTTAACGCTGGCACACTGCTACCGTGAAGCCCCCACACAACCTCAAAACTGCAGCAGAGACAGACACTACACTACCAAAACACAACCCCTGATAATACACTCTATACCCACAACTCATCTAATAGAGGCACAGTGCTCTGTTACAGTCCATGTGAAAAATGGCATGCAGATATTGACAGAAATTCAGTCTGTTCTCTGTGCTAATTTACTCAGTTTGCTTGGTCCATTCACTTAAAACTGAACTTGATTATTAACTAACTATATGGATGATGTGGCTTGGTAGCTGGCCTTGGTCCTGAAATGATTGAAGTGGATATCGTACAATCCCTTATGGATGTACAGTAGGAATATGGGGAGTTCGCTTGCGCCCTCAAATGATGTAAGAGTAAGGGGAGATCACTTGCGCCCCCTATGGATGTGGGAGTAAGGGGAGATCACTTGCACCCCCTATGGATGTGGGAGTAAGGGGAGATCACTTGCACCCCTATGTACAGGGGTGTAGAGGACTGTTGCCACTAGTGAGATGGAGGAGTAAGAGGAGAAGGGATGATTCACAACTCTGGGGTGCATGATGTGTGGATGAGCAGGTGAGTCTAAATCTAGAAAGTGGAAAATGGGTGAGTAAATGGCTGTCAATCATCCTTCTAAGTATGTGTATTGTGCATTTATGTTTTTCGATAGCATCCATCCAGGCACTTTGTCATTTGTCGATTTATTCAAATAAGCCTTCATGGCCATCGTACTAATAAGGGCTATAGGAGTGGAGGCGAAAGCATGTTCTTCATAATATATATGCATACAGTTAAAGTAATGCAATCAAAAGAGACTGAAACAGTGGTATGGCAGAAATATTTCTTCACATTCCATAACAAGACAATGGTGAAGAAAATAGTCTCCTCAATGTATAGGAAGACTGGAGAACAAAAAAATATGTCACTCTACGTTAAAATTAGGCATTGGCGAAAAAGAAAAGAAAACAAATAAATTGGAGTTAACACATTTCCACCATGTGCTAAGGGCAGATGTTGTAAATCCCAGCCTAAATAGAGAAACAATAGCACCTTCCCTTCATTATGATACCCCAAAGCTGCAGTTTAGTGCTGAACATACATTCAGCTTCCACAGCAGCTTTTCATACTCACTGTTGACTGTACTGTGTGTTTGTGTGTGTGTGTATGTGAATGTGTTAGCGTGTGTGTGTATGTGACTGTGATAGTGTGTATATGAATGTGTGTATGTTTGAATGTATATATGTGTGTTAGTAAGTTAGTTTATTTATAGTCCCCTTGGGAAAATTCTTTTACAGTTTCATACACTTCATGTGTAAGAACATGTGTAAGGGCTGTTTCAGGTAGAGTGGAAAAACATATATGTGCATGTGTGTGTGTGTGTGTGTGTATGTGTGTGCGTGTATCTATATATTCTGGGCAGGGGGCATGGGTGCCTATGTACGCATGCGTGTGTGTGCGTGTGTGTGTGTGTGTGTGTGTGTGTATGAGTGAATTAGCAATAGGCACAGACCAAGCTAGGGGGCGGAGATGCTGAACAGGCTATACTGCAGCCTCAGCCTTTCAAACTCTAGGTGGAATGAATGTGCAAAAAAAAGGGCAGACATGCCGTGATACAATTTGTGCAGGTGTGTGCATTGGTGTGTGTGCGCGCAGACTCTAAGGAGAGACAAGGCTGATAGATGACACAAACATATACATGCATACACACACACACACACACAACACTCTGAATGAGACAGAGAGAGAGAAAGAGAGAGATTCCTCTTTCGCTTCTGTCTTCATGTAAATGGTGATGTTTAAGAGAGAGAGCTGTGACACACACTAACAAAAGCTTTGGTAAACAAATGCTGCATGGGACAAGGCATACACAAAATCAGCTGTAATATATGCATATCAACACACACAGACTCAGGCTGCCAGTACTGACAGGCAATGCCAATGCTGACAGTGCTACCATGGACATTGTGAGGGGCATGAAACATGCATTGCATAGAGATGAATGCAATAACTGAAGGATCAGCCTAATTCTGATTTCTGCAGTGTGAGGTGTGAGTTGTTCCAGTTGGAAAGAGAGCAATAGGAGGAGAAGGAGAAAAAATACAACGCTCAGCATACGCACACTCAGCTACTCCCGTGTACAATCATACCCATGTACTGGCCAGGTTCCACACATAGAGATGAATACAGAATAGCATTTAAGTATTTAAGACTGGGAACCAGTGACTTATTTGGAACAGTCACACCTAAAAGAGATAAATATCTACCTTCTTAACAGTGGCCATTGCCCCTAGTCACCAGCCTAATCAGGCAGTGAAGAGGCAGTTTAGTTAAAGAGATGAACAAAAAAAGAAAGAGGAAGCGTGTGTGTGTGTGTGTCTGTGTCTCAGTCTGAGTGTTTATCCATGTCTGTGTATGGGATGTAGCTGCAGAGAGATCAGAGAAGATAGGAACCACAAGTCACACAAAAGGAACGAAAGAATAGAGAGAGAGAGTGGGAATGAGGGGGCGGTGGGATGATGTGTGCACGTGTGTGTGTGTGTGTGTGTGTGTGTGTGTGGGGGGGGGGGGGGGGGGGGGCCTCTGGCTCTCTGCTTCATGCTCAAGACTCATTCATGCATAGGACTCTCTTATCCAATCACAGGACAGAACTCAGTCATGCGTGCCCAGTTCTCAACCAATCAAAACACAGGGCCGGCATGTGACTATCCTCCATCAAACCCTCAAAAAACAAATAATCCAATCAAATTATTGGGGCCAAAGCCAAATGCAAATCAAATGTAAGCTCAAAACTATACTCTGAAGGGGAGGCTTCAATATCACATTTGACAGTTTGAGACAGTAATTTTATGTTCTATACAGTCCCATTCAACAATGCTGCATATGTGGGACCGATTTCTTTCACTTCTTTGCAATGGATAATGCATAAGTCGGCCCTATGAAATCCGTTTTATTTTTTCCCAAATTCCGTTTAATTTTTTCCTAAATTCCACTTTTTCCATTTTTATTTTTCTGAATTCTGTGCTTTACGTTATAATCATATTTAGTTACCTTAATTTGGGGTGCATGGGAAAAAAGCCAAAATTTACAATTTTAATCAATATTTAGCTTTAAAAGTCAATGACACACACAACCACACATATCAAATGAACAGTTTCATTTTAACACATACAGAAATATGTTATAGCCACTGTTAACTCAAAAGTAGATATCCAAAAAAGTTTGGGGAAAAAGGCGGTGGTGGCGCAGGTGGTAGAGGAGCCGTTTGGTGACCGCAAGGTTGCAGGTTTGAGCCCCACTCTACCTGACCCCATCGAAGTGTCCTTGAGTAAGACACTGAACCCCAAATTGCTCCTGGTGGCAGGCTGGAGCCTTGCATGGTAATCCCCTCCACTGGTGTGTGACAGTGTGTGATTGGGTGAATGTCATTGCAGGCGACGCGTGTAGACGCAGCGGCCTCTGGCTCTCCTGACCGTGCGCATCACTGTGGGATAGCTAGAAATGTAATTTCAATTCCTCTGTATGTCCAGTATATGTAGAGAAATTGACAATAAAGAGACTTAACTTAAAAGTCCATTACAACTTTTTTTTCATTATACAGATCAACTTCATTAACTCAAGGCTACAACTTAAAAGCATTTGCAGAAAAGTTGTTGGCCAGACGCATAATAATTGTTTGGATATAGCTCTGCCTGAAATCTGGCAGTCAATCGCAAAGATTCTAGAGCTCCGCTCTAAAATCTTTGGTTAATAGCGTATTTCGTAACTTTTTAGATGCTGCTGGTTTTGCAGCAGAGGCTGGCTACGTTTAAAAATATCCCTCGCATCTGTGAGGATTGGAAACAAACTCATGTGATTAACAAGATATGGTCTCTAGGCAACCTCGGAGACTCATTGAAATGGAAAGTTGTGACAAAAGCGTGCAGAAACCGCGTTTTTCTGCAAGTGGGCGATCGCATTTATTTTGTGAACGTGGAAATGCCCGAATTCCGTTCGATTCCGTGTTTATCAGTAAATTCCGTTTTTATGACTAGATTCCGCGATTCCGCCCACGTTTACCGCATCGCAGAAATCATAAGGCCCTACATAAGGTGCAATGCAGGCGTGTCATTAAAAGAAAGTTTTTGAACCGAGCGCATTACCTACTTTTGATAAGCATTGTACAGCCAGTGTTGTCAATGCTCACGTTCATCTAACATTTCAACGAACAAAAAGTAGTGCTATGTCGAGCCCTTATAATCCTAAAACTAGTGATTTGGAAGTGCATGTCTGACCAAGGGGCACTGATGCAGACTTTTGAAAGTCCTTGTAGGCTTTAGAAACTTTGCAGCAGCTTTTGTTCCTTAACGTGGCCTGCAAAACCAGCTAACCAGCGGTGATGAATGACCGGCAACTGTTTCGCTGAATGGATACAGTATGTGGGAAGAGCCATATTACCTTGGCGGTTCATCACACCACCCCTCTGTGCAGATCAATGCATCACATCTGCAACTTCCATCTCAATGGTACTGAAAGCATTTCCAGAATCCATTCTCTCTCTCTCTCTCTCTCTCTTGCTCTCTCTCTCTCTCTGTGTGTGTGTGTGTGTAAATAGATAAAGACTTGAGCTGTGAAACAGTGATCTAGTCTGTTATCATACTGTGAAAATCTCAACTGTGAAATGCTGTAGCCATTGAACTCTGGCTATCATGAATGTCCTGTTGCTGCTGTAGTCTGTCTGTTGGGTCATATTGTGTGAGGGCAATTTGAAAGCTGTTGAGCTGCTGCCTGTGAAAGAAACGGTGTGTGTGTGTGTGTGTGTCCCTTGTTATCAACATGACCATTTCCATAATATTGCTGGTTCTCATAAACATGCAGTCATTTTCAACATGTTTTTTTGTGTAAAAAGGAACCCCAATAAATAATACAACAAAACCCTAAAACATACATACACACACACACACATACACACACGCACACACACAAAGGTCATGTGACAAAGCCGTGCAGAATGGAAGGAATGTGATCGTATGACTGAAACACAGCCAGTGCTGCAAGGAAGAGAACCATGTGTGTGCTTGTGTTTGTGTGTGTGTCTGTGTTTGTGTGTATGTGAGTGGGAGAGTGGGAATGAGGGGGCGGTGGGATGATGTGTGTGTGTGTGTGTGTGTGTGTGTGTGTTGTAGGGGGCCTCTGGCTTTTTACTTCTTGCTCAAGTCTAAACCAAACTTCACATTACTTTTTCGCCCAAAATGATTTTCACACATTCTTTTCAACTTCATAATGTCAAGTGGTCGGAACAAATCAATAACGTTTTTACCAGCATACATAATGTGCCGGGCTATGAATGCAGCACGGGGAGACATATTACTATTCAACCTTAGCTCTGCAGCAACAACCACAGCCTGAAGTGTAGGCTATGTGTATGTGAGTGAATAGCAACACTATACGATAATGGGCGGCTGCTACTATTCAACCTTAGCTCTGCAGCAACAACCACAGCCTGAAGTGTAGGCTATGAGTATGTGAGTGAATAGCAACACTATACGATATATGGGCGGCTGCTTTTCAATATAGGAAATTACTATTAAAGTCAGCAGTCAGGGTCAAGGGAGGATTACAGGCAGACGCTGTCAAGTTTATTGGATTGTGTGCTCAGTTCACCTCTGTTTAGGTGAGTTCAGTCTCAAGTGTGTGTGTGTGTGTGTGTGTGTGTGTGTATAATATTGATCTGAGAGAAAATTCATTTTTGAGATAGTGAGAGTTTTCCTGCTAGTGCTGTCTTGTGTACACAGAGGGCTTGTGCCTGAATGAAAAGGCTTCTATGAAGAACACAACACCAGAGCAGTACTCTTAGACACTGAGAGAGACTCACACACAACAGTGTTGTAGCTGCTCAGCTGACAGACCTTGCCCGCTAACCCCTACTGGGAGCATAGAGGACTCCATTGGCTACATGAGAACAGACTCTCGTGTAAAACTTTCACAAACACTTCATAAGGATAAATGGTAAACGGACTGCATTTATATAGCGCTTTTCTACTCCTACAAGCACTCAAAGCGCTTTACAATTCATGCCTCACATCCACCAACTTGCACGGCAGTGAACCTGACAATGCCATTTGGGTTGTGCTCAAGGACACTTTGATGGGATCCAGCACCAAACCACTATTAGCTATGAACAAATCATTACTTAATCATGTGTTTGCTAAGGCAATTGTTTACAATATGTTCATATGCTCACCAGTCCAGAGTCATCACTGAACAACACACTAGGAATATCCCTCTCCTGGCAAGAGTCACCATCGCTTGACCTCTCAGTGAGCACCTGACAATGCGCAGCACATGCTAACACCATACGCTAACGGCGTTCACAAACATCGGTTGCCTAACAGCCTCATGAATCTGTGCTAGGTAGCTCGGATTGGGCCCAGGTGAGCCATTAGTTCAGGGCACTTAAGTTCCTCAATGGTTTTCGCGCTGTTTTGAGAGCGGTGTTATGCTTGGAGGAGCCTGCTGTTTAGGTAGGCAAACTAGTGGGGTTGGAGAGAGGAAGGGGATGGGTGTGTGGTGGCGGCTCACCACCTGGCAAACTGCCTCCCTCCCTTCCCTTCCCTTCCCTCCCCCGTAAACATGCCAGATTCCCCTCAAAGCACCTTGGGTACTGACAGGCCAGCCCACGATAATTCCCTTGTCATGTAAACAAATAGACTTGATATGGCATACATGCAGACAGAATAAACACATACACACACACACACACTGCAACAACAACAGGAACACACACCACTTGTTTTCTCAATAGCCAAGGCTGATCTGATTAAATAAACCAGAGAACCACACTCAATACACTGTCCCCATTCAACCACAAGCCCTCCAGGAGGATCAAGATACACACACACACACACACACACACACACACACACACACACTATGCCAAGACCGTACACAAAAGGCATCAATCCTACAAACACACACACACACACACACACACACACACACACACATTAACGTCTCAGCCTTCCAGGTGGTCTCCCCACTGTGATGCCAAACTAAATCATAACAGATTTTTTTTTCTCTATGAACAGTGGAAGGGGAAGGGAGAAAAATCTAGCTATAATGACTTCTGGCCAGGAGCAAAGGCATTGCTCAAATAGAATAATGATAACATAATTTACAAAGCTACAAATCCTGCACCAACACGATTAAACTAACAACACACACACACACATACATATAGTATATACACAGTAATTGACCAAAATAACACCCTGTCACACTTTAAAACATGTGATCTTAGAGAGGCAGAGAGCATGCCTGTCTGCCAATGTATATGGTATATGGTCTTTCTGCTCTGCACTACTATAGTACTGTACAATGTTGTATTGGCTTTCATTTCTTTCATTTGATTTTGGTCGTGTTACTGTGTGTGTGTGTGTGTGTGTGTGCATAATCACACATAAATGCCGTGTCACACATATACAGAATTAAACACTATGTGTGCAAGTGTACTTTTAGTGAAAATTGGAAATGATATGTGTGTGTGTGTGTGTGTGTGTTGGGGGGGGGGGGGGGGGGGGGGTGGTCAAGCTGGAGTCTTGCGTCAGTCTGGCTGTCATCATTACCAACGCGTCTTGAGACCAAACTACTGGAGCGCTCCCACAAAGACAGAAAGGTGAAGAGGGGAGGAGGAGTTAAAGAAGGGAAAAAAGACATAAGGTGAGAGGAGGAGAGGAAGAGAGACAGGCTGAAGAGTTGATGAATATTTTCATTTCAACACATAAAGAAAAATATGTTATAGCCACTGTTAACTCAAAAGTAGATAACCAAAAATAGTTTTGGGGAAAAAAGTCCATTAGAACTTTTCATTATACAGCTCAACTTCATTAACTTAATAGGCTACAACTTAACAGCATTTGCAGATGCATAATAATTGTTTGGATATAGCTCTGCCTGAAATCTGGCAGTCAATCGCAAAGATTCTAGAGCGTTCCGCTTTGGTTAATCGCGTATTTCATAACTTTTTAGAAGCTGCTGGTTTTGCTGGCTGGCTTCGTTTAGAAATATCCCTCGCATCAGTGATGATTGGAAACAAACTTACGTGACAAGATATGGTCACTAGGCAACCTCGGAGACTCATTGAAATTGAAAGTTGTGACAAGCGGGCAGAAACCGTGCTTGTCTTGTAAGAGGGCGATCGCATTTACTTTGAGAACGCGAAAATGCCCGAATTCTGTTCGATTCCGTGTTTATCAGTAAATTCCGTTTTAATGACTAGATCAATCAAAATCATAGGGCCCTATTTAGACCTCAATTTCTATGTCTAGGACTGAAAAATAAATATGCTGTTTATTTCTTCCATATCATATACTGTATCATTTGAAATAACCTTTCAAATGATATTAGTTACTAGTCTGTTATTCCAACCAACCCTTTCACCACCTTGACTAATTTATTTGTGGCAAACGTGTCCTCAGATGTGTGTGTGTGTTGAGAGAGAGAGAGAGAGAGAGAGAGAGTGCTAGCAGAGGTGTTAGTATGCTGTAGTGTGTAGCCTATGGACAGACACCCTGTGTGTGTGTGTGTGTGTGTGTGTGTGTGTGTGCATTGGGAGAGAGAGTGTGCTAGCAGAGGTGTGAGTATGCGTCAGCGTGTAGCCCATGGGCAGAGCCGCCCTGTGTGTGTGTATGTGTGTGTGTGTGGCATGTGCTGTAGTCACGCGGTCCCAGCCACACTGTGTCTGTGTACAATAGCCTCTATGGACACCCCTCTATTCTCCCGCGCTCTGTCTTTCTCTCTCATGCTCTCTCTTTCTCTATCCATCTCTTTCTCCAGCTCATACACTCACTCCCTCCCTCGCTATCTCTCCCTCTCCTTCTCCTCCTCTCTTTCTCATTTGGCTCCCTCTTCCTCTTTTTATACCACTTTCATTCACTCTCTTTAACAGTCTATCCATTTTCCCTACCTCCCCCTATTTGCCTGGCTGTTTCTCTCTGCTACCCCCCCCCCCCCC
>JAGFZM010004298.1:0-10140 GCA_017657215.1 Limnothrissa miodon
CCACAGGCACCGTGCGGATTCCTGCTGCGTTGGTTGATAAGCTGCACGTACAGTGCCGTTGATTAGCCTCACTTGAGCGGTAAACAGGCGGCCACTCTCTCAGACTCAGTCTCGGCCTGTCCGTCACTCACCGTGTCATCTCGGGTTGGAAGGGTTCCTCAGGACATGAGGATCTTCTGAGGGAAACCTACAAACGCTGTCTGACTTACAACATACATGGACGGGCTACACATAGGCTAAACACACACACACACACACACACAAAATGTTGGTGCAAAGTATATAGGCTCAACGCTGCCCTACACTTTCTTGACAGTATAAGTTCAATTCAATTCAATTCAATTTTACTTATATAGCGCATTTTTACAAAAGGCATGTCACAAAGTGCTTAACACAAGAGGCCCAATGAGCAACAGGGGCAAGGAAAAACTCCCTAGCAGCGTTTTTTGTTTTTACTTGTTATGGTAGAGGAAGAAACCTTGGGCAGTTCCGACGGCTCAAGGGGCTAACCCAACTGCCTAGGGCAGGTTTTCAGTCTCTCAGATGGTGGGTAGTCCACTATTATTCCATTAGATACACATTACAAGAAAATTTTGGTAAATAAAGTAATATAGGAGTCCCATTAGAATCCCAGGATGTAGTCCCATGTCATTAGGCTGTATAAGAGAGGCACCTGACATTTAAAATGAGCCATTTTTTGTACTTTGTAGCCTTGTGTATGTATAGATAGTTTATGTAAAAGGCCAATTTAAACAACCAGTAGCACACAGGTTTGCAGCGCTAGACCCCACTAGGTCTGTACCCTAGTTCCTCTGGTCCCAGATCAGTAATGGCCCAGCAGTTAGACTCTGCAGGCAGGATCTCTAATACAAACCTCCAGAGTGCTCCCAGTCTTGCACTACTCTAATGGGAAGAGGCTATAAACCTGACACTGGCTCAGACTGCGCCCCGGGGGAGACTAGCCATGGGTTCTGTGGTCAGGGGCTAAGGGGGGGTGGGGGGGGGGCGGGGGCTATATATAACTGCCACAATGTTGCTGTGGCTCACACACAAGCAGCTCTAACAGCCACGCAGACACTTTAACACTTCCACGGCGCCACTGGGCTACAACTCCTCACAGCAGTGCAGACTCGTTAACGCTGGCACACTGCTACCGTGAAGCCCCCACACAACCTCAAAACTGCAGCAGAGACAGACACTACACTACCAAAACACAACCCCTGATAATACACTCTATACCCACAACTCATCTAATAGAGGCACAGTGCTCTGTTACAGTCCATGTGAAAAATGGCATGCAGATATTGACAGAAATTCAGTCTGTTCTCTGTGCTAATTTACTCAGTTTGCTTGGTCCATTCACTTAAAACTGAACTTGATTATTAACTAACTATATGGATGATGTGGCTTGGTAGCTGGCCTTGGTCCTGAAATGATTGAAGTGGATATCGTACAATCCCTTATGGATGTACAGTAGGAATATGGGGAGTTCGCTTGCGCCCTCAAATGATGTAAGAGTAAGGGGAGATCACTTGCGCCCCCTATGGATGTGGGAGTAAGGGGAGATCACTTGCACCCCCTATGGATGTGGGAGTAAGGGGAGATCACTTGCACCCCTATGTACAGGGGTGTAGAGGACTGTTGCCACTAGTGAGATGGAGGAGTAAGAGGAGAAGGGATGATTCACAACTCTGGGGTGCATGATGTGTGGATGAGCAGGTGAGTCTAAATCTAGAAAGTGGAAAATGGGTGAGTAAATGGCTGTCAATCATCCTTCTAAGTATGTGTATTGTGCATTTATGTTTTCCGATAGCATCCATCCAGGCACTTTGTCATTTGTCGATTTATTCAAATAAGCCTTCATGGCCATCGTACTAATAAGGGCTATAGGAGTGGAGGCGAAAGCATGTTCTTCATAATATATATACATACAGTTAAAGTAATGCAATCAAAAGAGACTGAAACAGTGGTATAGCAGAAATATTTCTTCACATTCCATAACAAGACAATGGTGAAGAAAATAGTCTCCTCAATGTATAGGAAGACTGGAGAACAAAAAAATATGTCACTCTACGCTAAAATTAGGCATTGGCGAAAAAGAAAAGAAAACAAATAAATTGGAGTTAACACATTTCCACCATGTGCTAAGGGCAGATGTTGTAAATCCCAGCCTAAATAGAGAAACAATAGCACCTTCCCTTCATTATGATACCCCAAAGCTGCAGTTTAGTGCTGAACATACATTCAGCTTCCACAGCAGCTTTTCATACTCACTGTTGACTGTACTGTGTGTTTGTGTGTGTGTGTATGTGAATGTGTTAGCGTGTGTGTGTATGTGACTGTGATAGTGTGTATATGAATGTGTGTATGTTTGAATGTATATATGTGTGTTAGTAAGTTAGTTTATTTATAGTCCCCTTGGGAAAATTCTTTTACAGTTTCATACACTTCATGTGTAAGAACATGTGTAAGGGCTGTTTCAGGTAGAGTGGAAAAACATATATGTGCATGTGTGTGTGTGTGTGTGTGTATGTGTGTGTGTGTATCTATATATTCTGGGCAGGGGGCATGGGTGCCTATGTACGCATGCGTGTGTGTGCGTGTGTGTGTGTGTGTGTGTGTGTGTATGAGTGAATTAGCAATAGGCACAGACCAAGCTAGGGGGCGGAGATGCTGAACAGGCTATACTGCAGCCTCAGCCTTTCAAACTCTAGGTGGAATGAATGTGCAAAAAAAAGGGCAGACATGCCGTGATACAATTTGTGCAGGTGTGTGCATTGGTGTGTGTGCGCGCAGACTCTAAGGAGAGACAAGGCTGATAGATGACACAAACATATACATGCATACACACACACACACACACAACACTCTGAATGAGACAGAGAGAGAGAAAGAGAGAGATTCCTCTTTCGCTTCTGTCTTCATGTAAATGGTGATGTTTAAGAGAGAGAGCTGTGACACACACTAACAAAAGCTTTGGTAAACAAATGCTGCATGGGACAAGGCATACACAAAATCAGCTGTAATATATGCATATCAACACACACAGACTCAGGCTGCCAGTACTGACAGGCAATGCCAATGCTGACAGTGCTACCATGGACATTGTGAGGGGCATGAAACATGCATTGCATAGAGATGAATGCAATAACTGAAGGATCAGCCTAATTCTGATTTCTGCAGTGTGAGGTGTGAGTTGTTCCAGTTGGAAAGAGAGCAATAGGAGGAGAAGGAGAAAAAATACAACGCTCAGCATACGCACACTCAGCTCCTCCTGTGTACAATCATACCCATGTACTGGCCAGGTTCCACACATAGAGATGAATACAGAATAGCATTTAAGTATTTAAGACTGGGAACCAGTGACTTATTTGGAACAGTCACACCTAAAAGAGATAAATATCTACCTTCTTAACAGTGGCCATTGCCCCTAGTCACCAGCCTAATCAGGCAGAGAAGAGGCAGTTTAGTTAAAGAGATGAACAAAAAAAGAAAGAGGAAGCGTGTGTGTGTGTGTGTCTGTGTGTCAGTCTGAGTGTTTATCCATGTCTGTGTATGGGATGTAGCTGCAGAAAGATCAGAGAAGATAGGAACCACAAGTCACACAAAAGGAACGAAAGAATAGAGAGAGAGAGTGGGAATGAGGGGGCGGTGGGATGATGTGTGCACGTGTGTGTGTGTGTGTGTGTGTGTGTGTGTGGGGGGGGGGGGGGGGGGGGGCCTCTGGCTCTCTGCTTCATGCTCAAGACTCATTCATGCATAGGACTCTCTTATCCAATCACAGGACAGAACTCAGTCATGCGTGCCCAGTTCTCAACCAATCAAAACACAGGGCCGGCATGTGACTATCCTCCATCAAACCCTCAAAAAACAAATAATCCAATCAAATTATTGGGGCCAAAGCCAAATGCAAATCAAATGTAAGCTCAAAACTATACTCTGAAGGGGAGGCTTCAATATCACATTTGACAGTTTGAGACAGTAATTTTATGTTCTATACAGTCCCATTCAACAATGCTGCATATGTGGGACCGATTTCTTTCACTTCTTTGCAATGGATAATGCATAAGTCGGCCCTATGAAATCCGTTTTATTTTTTCCCAAATTCCGTTTAATTTTTTCCTAAATTCCACTTTTTCCATTTTTATTTTTCTGAATTCTGTGCTTTACGTTATAATCATATTTAGTTACCTTAATTTGGGGTGCATGGGAAAAAAGCCAAAATTTACAATTTTAATCAATATTTAGCTTTAAAAGTCAATGACACACACAACCACACATATCAAATGAACAGTTTCATTTTAACACATACAGAAATATATGTTATAGCCACTGTTAACTCAAAAGTAGATATCCAAAAAAGTTTGGGGAAAAAGGCGGTGGTGGCGCAGGTGGTAGAGGAGCCGTTTGGTGACCGCAAGGTTGCAGGTTTGAGCCCCACTCTACCTGACCCCATCGAAGTGTCCTTGAGTAAGACACTGAACCCCAAATTACTCCTGGTGGCAGGCTGGAGCCTTGCATGGTAATCCCCTCCACTGGTGTGTGACAGTGTGTGATTGGGTGAATGTCATTGCAGGCGACGCGTGTAGACGCAGCGGCCTCTGGCTCTCCTGACCGTGCGCATCACAGTGGGATAGCTAGAAATGTAATTTCAATTCCTCTGCATGTCCAGTATATGTAGAGAAATTGACAATAAAGAGACTTAACTTAAAAGTCCATTACAACTTTTTTTTCATTATACAGATCAACTTCATTAACTCAAGGCTACAACTTAAAAGCATTTGCAGAAAAGTTGTTGGCCAGACGCATAATAATTGTTTGGATATAGCTCTGCCTGAAATCTGGCAGTCAATCGCAAAGATTCTAGAGCTCCGCTCTAAAATCTTTGGTTAATAGCGTATTTCGTAACTTTTTAGATGCTGCTGGTTTTGCAGCAGAGGCTGGCTACGTTTAAAAATATCCCTCGCATCTGTGAGGATTGGAAACAAACTCGTGATTAACAAGATATGGTCTCTAGGCAACCTCGGAGACTCATTGAAATGGAAAGTTGTGACAAAAGCGTGCAGAAACCGCGTTTTTCTGCAAGTGGACGATCGCATTTATTTTGTGAACGTGGAAATGCCCGAATTCCGTTCGATTCCGTGTTTATCAGTAAATTCCGTTTTTATGACTAGATTCCGCGATTCCGCCCACGTTTACCGCATCGCAGAAATCATAAGGCCCTACATAAGGTGCAATGCAGGCGTGTCATTAAAAGAAAGTTTTTGAACCGAGCGCATTACCTACTTTTGATAAGCATTGTACAGCCAGTGTTGTCAATGCTCACGTTCATCTAACATTTCAACGAACAAAAAGTAGTGCTATGTCGAGCCCTTATAATCCTAAAACTAGTGATTTGGAAGTGCATGTCTGACCAAGGGGCACTGATGCAGACTTTTGAAAGTCCTTGTAGGCTTTAGAAACTTTGCAGCAGCTTTTGTTCCTTAACGTGGCCTGCAAAACCAGCTAACCAGCGGTGATGAATGACCGGCAACTGTTTCGCTGAATGGATACAGTATGTGGGAAGAGCCATATTACCTTGGCGGTTCATCACACCACCCCTCTGTGCAGATCAATGCATCACATCTGCAACTTCCATCTCAATGGTACTGAAAGCATTTTCAGAATCCATTCTCTCTCTCTCTCTCTCTCTCTCTCTTGCTCTCTCTCTCTCTCTCTGTGTGTGTGTGTGTAAATAGATAAAGACTTGAGCTGTGAAACAGTGATCTAGTCTGTTATCATACTGTGAAAATCTCAACTGTGAAATGCTGTAGCCATTGAACTCTGGCTATCATGAATGTCCTGTTGCTGCTGTAGTCTGTCTGTTGGGTCATATTGTGTGAGGGCAATTTGAAAGCTGTTGAGCTGCTGCCTGTGAAAGAAACGGTGTGTGTGTGTGTGTGTGTGTGTCCCTTGTTATCAACATGACCATTTCCATAATATTGCTGGTTCTCATAAACATGCAGTCATTTTCAACATGTTTTTTGTGTAAAAAGGAACCCCAATAAATAATACAACAAAACCCTAAAACATACATACACACACACACACATACACACACGCACACACACAAAGGTCATGTGACAAAGCCGTGCAGAATGGAAGGAATGTGATCGTATGACTGAAACACAGCCAGTGCTGCAAGGAAGAGAACCATGTGTGTGCTTGTGTTTGTGTGTTTGTCTGTGTTTGTGTGTATGTGAGTGGGAGAGTGGGAATGAGGGGGCGGTGGGATGATGTGTGTGTGTGTGTGTGTGTGTGTGTGTGTTGTAGGGGGCCTCTGGCTTTTTACTTCTTGCTCAAGTCTAAACCAAACTTCACATTACTTTTTCGCCCAAAATGATTTTCACACATTCTTTTCAACTTCATAATGTCAAGTGGTCGGAACAAATCAATAAGGTTTTTACCAGCATACATAATGTGCCGGGCTATGAATGCAGCACGGGGAGATATATTACTATTCAACCTTAGCTCTGCAGCAACAACCACAGCCTGAAGTGTAGGCTATGTGTATGTGAGTGAATAGCAACACTGTACGATAATGGGCGGCTGCTACTATTCAACCTTAGCTCTGCAGCAACAACCACAGCCTGAAGTGTAGGCTATGTGTATGTGAGTGAATAGCAACACTATACGATATATGGGCGGCTGCTTTTCAATATAGGAAATTACTATTAAAGTCAGCAGTCAGGGTCAAGGGAGGATTACAGGCAGACGCTGTCAGGTTTATTGGATTGTGTGCTCAGTTCACCTCTGTTTAGGTGAGTTCAGTCTCAAGTGTGTGTGTGTGTGTGTGTGTGTGTGTGTGTGTGTGTGTGTGTGTGTATAATATTGATCTGAGAGAAAATTCATTTTTGAGATAGTGAGAGTTTTCCTGCTAGTGCTGTCTTGTGTACACAGAGGGCTTGTGCCTGAATGAAAAGGCTTCTATGAAGAACACAACACCAGAGCAGTACTCTTAGACACTGAGAGAGACTCACACACAACAGTGTTGTAGCTGCTCAGCTGACAGACCTTGCCCGCTAACCCCTACTGGGAGCATAGAGGACTCCATTGGCTACATGAGAACAGACTCTCGTGTAAAACTTTCACAAACACTTCATAAGGATAAATGGTAAACGGACTGCATTTATATAGCGCTTTTCTACTCCTACAAGCACTCAAAGCGCTTTACAATTCATGCCTCACATCCACCAACTTGCACGGCAGTGAACCTGACAATGCCATTTGGGTTGTGCTCAAGGACACTTTGATGGGATCCAGCACCAAACCACTATTAGCTATGAACAAATCATTACTTAATCATGTGTTTGCTAAGGCAATTGTTTACAATATGTTCATATGCTCACCAGTCCAGAGTCATCACTGAACAACACACTAGGAATATCCCTCTCCTGGCAAGAGTCACCATCGCTTGACCTCTCAGTGAGCACCTGACAATGCGCAGCACATGCTAACACCATACGCTAACGGCGTTCACAAACATCGGTTGCCTAACAGCCTCATGAATCTGTGCTAGGTAGCTCGGATTGGGCCCAGGTGAGCCATTAGTTCAGGGCACTTAAGTTCCTCAATGGTTTTCGCGCTGTTTTGAGAGCGGTGTTATGCTTGGAGGAGCCTGCTGTTTAGGTAGGCAAACTAGTGGGGTTGGAGAGAGGAAGGGGATGGGTGTGTGGTGGCGGCTCACCACCTGGCAAACTGCCTCCCTCCCTTCCCTTCCCTCCCCCGTAAACATGCCAGATTCCCTTCAAAGCACCTTGGGTACTGACAGGCCAGCCCACGATAATTCCCTTGTCATGTAAACAAATAGACTTGATATGGCATACATGCAGACAGAATAAACACATACACACACACACACACTGCAACAACAACAGGAACACACACCACTTGTTTTCTCAATAGCCAAGGCTGATCTGATTAAATAAACCAGAGAACCACACTCAATACACTGTCCCCATTCAACCACAAGCCCTCCAGGAGGATCAAGATACACACACACACACACACACACACACAAACACACACACTATGCCAAGACCGTACACAAAAGGCATCAATCCTACAAACACACACACACACACACACACACACACACACACACATTAACGTCTCAGCCTTCCAGGTGGTCTCCCCACTGTGATGCCAAACTAAATCATAACAGATTTTTTTTTCTCTATGAACAGTGGAAGGGGAAGGGAGAAAAATCTAGATATAATGACTTCTGGCCAGGAGCAAAGGCATTGCTCAAATAGAATAATGATAACATAATTTACAAAGCTACAAATCCTGCACCAACACGATTAAACTAACAACACACACACACACATACATATAGTATATACACAGTAATTGACCAAAATAACACCCTGTCACACTTTAAAACATGTGATCTTAGAGAGGCAGAGAGCATGCCTGTCTGCCAATGTATATGGTATATGGTCTTTCTGCTCTGCACTACTATAGTACTGTACAATGTTGTATTGGCTTTCATTTCTTTCATTTGATTTTGGTCGTGTTACTGTGTGTGTGTGTGTGTGTGTGTGCATAATCACACATAAATGCCGTGTCACACATATACAGAATTAAACACTATGTGTGCAAGTGTACTTTTAGTGAAAATTGGAAATGATATGTGTGTGTGTGTGTGTGTGTGTTGGGGGGGGGGGGGGGGGGGGGGTGGTCAAGCTGGAGTCTTGCGTCAGTCTGGCTGTCATCATTACCAACGCGTCTTGAGACCAAACTACTGGAGCGCTCCCACAAAGACAGAAAGGTGAAGAGGGGAGGAGGAGTTAAAGAAGGGAAAAAAGACATAAGGTGAGAGGAGGAGAGGAAGAGAGACAGGCTGAAGAGTTGATGAATATTTTCATTTCAACACATAAAGAAAAATATGTTATAGCCACTGTTAACTCAAAAGTAGATAACCAAAAATAGTTTTGGGGAAAAAAGTCCATTAGAACTTTTCATTATACAGCTCAACTTCATTAACTTAATAGGCTACAACTTAACAGCATTTGCAGATGCATAATAATTGTTTGGATATAGCTCTGCCTGAAATCTGGCAGTCAATCGCAAAGATTCTAGAGCGTTCCGCTTTGGTTAATCGCGTATTTCATAACTTTTTAGAAGCTGCTGGTTTTGCTGGCAGGCTTCGTTTAGAAATATCCCTCGCATCAGTGATGATTGGAAACAAACTTACGTGACAAGATATGGTCACTAGGCAACCTCGGAGACTCATTGAAATTGAAAGTTGTGACAAGCGGGCAGAAACCGTGCTTGTCTTGTAAGAGGGCGATCGCATTTACTTTGAGAACGCGAAAATGCCCGAATTCTGTTCGATTCCGTGTTTATCAGTAAATTCCGTTTTAATGACTAGATCAATCAAAATCATAGGGCCCTATTTAGACCTCAATTTCTATGTCTAGGACTGAAAAATAAATATGCTGTTTATTTCTTCCATATCATATACTGTATCATTTGAAATAACCTTTCAAATGATATTAGTTACTAGTCTGTTATTCCAACCAACCCTTTCACCACCTTGACTAATTTATTTGTGGCAAACGTGTCCTCAGATGTGTGTGTGTGTTGAGAGAGAGAGAGAGAGAGAGAGTGCTAGCAGAGGTGTTAGTATGCTGTAGTGTGTAGCCTATGGACAGACACCCTGTGTGTGTGTGTGTGTGTGTGTGTGTGCATTGGGAGAGAGAGTGTGCTAGCAGAGGTGTGAGTATGCGTCAGCGTGTAGCCCATGGGCAGAGCCGCCCTGTGTGTGTGTATGTGTGTGTGTGTGGCATGTGCTGTAGTCACGCGGTCCCAGCCACACTGTGTCTGTGTACAATAGCCTCTATGGACACCCCTCTATTCTCCCGCGCTCTGTCTTTCTCTCTCATGCTCTCTCTTTCTCTATCCATCTCTTTCTCCAGCTCATACACTCACTCCCTCCCTCGCTATCTCTCCCTCTCCTTCTCCTCCTCTCTTTCTCATTTGGCTCCCTCTTCCTCTTTTTATACCACTTTCATTCACTCTCTTTAACAGTCTATCCATTTTCCCTACCTCCCCCTATTTGCCTGGCTGTTTCTCTCTGCTACCCCCCCCCCCCCC
>JAGFZM010004299.1:0-18195 GCA_017657215.1 Limnothrissa miodon
CACACATAACGATGACAAAATGACCAACACCATTTCATTTTGTCATCTGTATGTGTGTTTTGTTCATTGTTATGTGCACTGTTGTTATATATCTGTCTGCTGTCAGATTGGCAGTCCTTTGATGCATAACCTTTGACCCATGTAAAGCATGAAGAAATGATCTCACTTTACACTTATGACATGACAGTTGGGCTGGAAAGATTAGTTGCATTTGAAAAGAAAATGTTTTTCCATCACCAGTCGGATTTGGCTGCTGGGGATTTGGAAGTTCGGTTGTACTCTGGCCATTCAATTCCAACATCGTCGTTAAATAAGAAACAAACGCATAACAGTCTTGCCTATACACACACAAAAATCTTAAAATGGAATTATGGAAAATGAGTAAAATGAAGTAGTACACATGCCAAGCCACTAGTTGGCAGAGTGGAGCCCAAAGCATTGGGGAAAGGTCTTAAATGTAGTACACATGCCAGGCCACTAGGGGTGGAAAACTACCGAGCCTGCTGCCTGTCAGCTGTAGCTAGTGGTGCACTCTGGGTTGAAATCACATTCATTCACATCCCTTTAGTCAGTCCTGTTCATATTCACATCCCATTGGCCCTGTTCATATTTAAATCTCATTGGTCAGTCCTGTTCATATTTACATCCCATTGGTCAGTCCTGTTCATATTTTCATCTCATTGGTCAGTCCTGTTCATATTCACATCCCATTGGTCAGTCCTTTAATTATTTACATCCCATTGGTCAGTCCTTTAATTATTTACATCCCATTGGTCTGTCCTGTTCATATTCACACCCATTGGTCAGTCCTGCAAGTATTTACATCCCATTGGTCAGTCCTGTAAGTATTTTGTAAGTATTCACCTCCCATTGGTCAGTCCTGTTCATATGCATAATCCTGTTCATATTCACATCCTATTGGTTATTTGGATCACTGTTTGCAGCCAACTGCAGCCATCTTGGTTATCTTGAATGCACTGACTCTGAGTAAATTTAGCAAATTTGACAGTGCCTACTCTGGGTAAGATTACTTTTTTAGAATGCTACTTCAAGGCATTTGTGAAGCTGTTTTTTTGGACTAACAGTTTCCATGGGTAAAGAGAACATCAGATTTATATGCCAACGGGCCGGGCACTCCAGATAAATAAACTAGATTACACCAGATGATATATTCAACACTCCTGTGTTATACACACTCAAACACAGATTAAATATCTGACACACATGTATTATACACACTCACACACACACCTGGCCTTCACATCCTTGATGCGTTTAATAAGCTGCTCTTTCTTCTCCTTGTTCTTCTTGCTCAAGTTCTCTCCTTTCAGACCCTCTGTGAGGAAAGCCTCCAAGTCTGAATACACACACACACACACACACACACACCTCTGCATTAGGACAGTCAGTGTACTCAGAAGACAGAATATTTGGACAGAAGAGTGTTACCTGTAATTCTGCCATTAGCAGGTTGTTTTATGTATCTTTTTACAGACACACATTTGGCAAGAGACGGGGTAGACACATTGGGTAATTAACAGTGCAATTCTAATAATGCAATTAATGGTAAATGTAGCTATACATTATAACCTGAATTGAATAAGGATAACTATAGCTACTGATATAATCTGAGCAGAATAATGCTTAACACATGCTATTGTTTATAACTCTTAAAATGAAATAATCCAACAACATTTAGCATGACAGACTGATGATGTGATGAATTTCCCTTACTGCTGTAGGCTGATCAAACAGCATAATCATCCACAGAACAGGATTTGGAGATGGCAAGAAGTTCACAGACACACCCCATGAAGAGCGTGTAAGCAGTAAATTAGCACAAATAACATCTTCTAAAAGGCACATCATACTTAGTCAAATGCTATATTGGATGCAAGTTTACGGAAATGTGTTTCATTTGCCCCTGTGCCTGTTGCAAATGTCCTCACCAGGTGGAATGGATGAAACAAAAACGCCTAATTTATTCACTGGATCCGTCTTATTGTTAACTGGTTTGTCAAAGAGCTGATGTAACTAGCTAGTGAGAATAATTAAATAGTTATTTGTTAATGATGTTTAAGTATCTCATTGGTCCATGTTCTCTCCTATAAATGAGCTGGTAGTTTAGCAGTAGTTCTCTATTAGTTCCCTTTGCACAAGTAGGCAGGGCTGATGTTAGTAGGAGATACCAGCAACACCAAGGAGTGTTGAAAATCGCACCCTCTACAGGTTGGAAGCGGGAGGCAAGTCAACTGTAGTTACTTCAAACTAACCTTACAGATCCGCTACCCAATAGGGCAAACTCGTTTAGTGCCATTTTCATATAATATAGAGGGTCGCAGAGCAAATGCAGCAAGTAGATCTATCGTTCACCTTGTTACGAGTTGATACACCACTGAAACAATTTTGAAAACATTATTTTAAGGTACCAAAAGGTCTTTGGTGTTGCTTGAAGAAAGGAATTCATCCCTAATTGAAAAAAAACTGCTTTAGGTTTTTGTTTTTATAAATACTGTTTTTGTACCCAGAATACTGCTGCAGTACTGCAGTAATTTTTTATAATATGAGCACATATTAGCTACTGTTCAAAACAGTACAGGCCTAAATTCTTTTTCGATGTCTCCCTAGAGACTCCGTTAGTTATATGAACCGGTCATATTAGCAGGTCGATGTTGGAGGGAGATAGCCTTAATACAGCAGTCTAAATAATGCCCTCCCTCGCTGTCCCCAACATGACCTCTCTCTTAAAAAGGACCAGTGGACTCCGGATAAAGCCATCTTTCACCGGCGATCGCGGTGGCCACCAGCTACTGGACCAACAGCAGTTCGACATGAAACAGAGTTGTCTTCTTCAGCAAAACCACACTTCCTCTTTTTGTCAAAACACAGAATCAAGAATAGCGGACATCTACCGGACACATAAAGTTAATTAAAAAGTTAAATAAGTTGATAAAGAACGAAGAAGTTAACGAGAGCACGACGGAGGGATGCAGGGTTGGCCTACCAGCAATGATAGTCGTCAGCTCTTCTGGGATTACGCGCATTTCGGTGTGGCTGGCGAGTTTTCAGCCTTTAGGCAGGGGGTCCGTTTTATTTTACGCGGAAGTCCTGAATGGTGGTTACCCTAGTTTCGAGATGCAGAAATACGGAAGTAATAGTCACAGCTCGTCGCCCTGGCGCAGTGACCATTATATTCAAATCAACTGCACGTGCGTGTTCTACACCTCTGTGACAGCTAGCCGCGTGCGTAAACTGGCGTTCATCAAAGTCACCAGTGCACCGGCATGGATGTCATCGGTCAACTAATAGCGCTAAATAAATCAACTTGATGAAAAGAGTGAAAGAACTGCAAAAAGGAAGAAAAGAAGACACGCATATCAGATGAGAGACACTCAGACTTTGTAAAGCATTTTGAACATCTTTTCATTTGAAGTCAGTTTTTCTTTTCCATCAAAGATTGAATTGTACACGAAGGCAAATCACCTGGTGTATTACATGCACAGTTTTTCCTCAATTATATGGGATTTGGCCTCATGAAATATTTCGCCTAAACCATTCAGTGTGTGTTTACACAATATGCAGGTAGGCCTATGCTGATATGGGGATTTCTTGCCTTTTGGGGATTTCTTTAGTCATCAACAGAAACACACAGTGCTTAAAATAGTTCACCTAGTGTGTGAACTATTTTATATACATTTATATTATGTATGGTTTTAATGTTTTACATTGATTGAATTACTGACATTAACAAACTTTTACACTATATTTATTCTTTTCACACCTTCCTGTGGGTGTATAGTGTGAAGTTCAATCCCAACTAAAAACATTCAAAATGTTCAATATATTGCATTGTGCAGCACATTCTGCTGTATAAATACTGTCTCCATAGGGTAACTTCAGTCACACTGCCGTATAAATACTGTCTCCATAGGGTACTGCAGTCATACTGCAGTATAAATAAACACTGTCTCTAGAGTACTGCAGTCATACTGCAGGAAAAAATGCATTTTTAAAACTACATCACAACATAGGATTTTTTCATTAGGGAATTGTGACCTTTTGACTTGTACTTTTTTTTCTTGTTTACATCCCGCTGACATGCCCTGGCTAGCATCTCTACTAGCTAATACCATCGATCAGATTATCACAAGGTACACCACCTCTCTCAATCAAATTCAATTTAATATGACTGGAATGGATGGATGGATGGAATGGATTAGTGGATGGATGGAATGGATTAGTGTAGAATTATGAATCCAAATCAGCTGATAATATGATCTTAGTGGACGGACTCCTCCACTGTGAAGAACACTTGGCTTTAGAGCGAATGTGTGTGTGTGTGTGTGCCTCATTTCTGTGTGTATTCTTTAGGTGTTTATTCAGTGTGGAGGAGCAGCAGAAAAGAACACACACACACACACACACACAGACCTTTGTCAAGGATGAGAATGTTCTGATGACAGACATATGGAGTAGAGCACAGAGGGCTTATAAACACACACACACACACACTAAGACACATACACGTACACAAGTCATTTAATGGATTTGCAAAGATAAGAATCACACTCACTAAAGGATGCAAACACTCTCAACCACGCGAACATTCTCAAAAACACTTTTAAACTTACCACAGGGTACACCGACAGACACATCCACAACATCCAGCTTGTGCATGCCTTTCTCTATTCCACACACACACACACACTCTTCTCTCTTCCTCACCTACACACACACATACACACATTTCTCTATTCCTCACCCACACACACATGCATCTGCTATGTGAGAGGTGATCGCTGTGTGACCCCAAGATGACCTGACAGTGATGTAGTTGTCCAAGGTCAGAGGTCACAGAGCACAGTCACCTTTGACCTTGGGGTGTGGCGTTCACTGCTTCCACCGTGGTCTGTGTGTGTGCGTGTGTGTAAGTATAGGTAGTTAAGTGTATGAGTGTATCTCAATATTGGAGTAAAAAGTTGCTGGTGGAAGACACACACACTCACATGTGTACACACACACACACATACAGAGCAGAGGGAGCCCAAGGAGCAGTATGGGGTTTAGAGTACAACTTCAACACATGCACACACACACACACACAAAGCAAGGAGTGTATGGGGTTTAGAGTACAACTTCAACACACACACACACACACACAAAGCAAGGAGTGTATTGGGTTTAGAGTCCCACTCAAGGACACATCAGCAGGGGAAGGCAATGTTCAACCACCCCCTGCTTTAATGCACACACACACAAACACACACAGACTCAAATGTGCACACATACACACACACACACACACAGATGTGTACACACACACAAACACTCAAATGTGTACACATACATACACACACAGAGTCAAATGTGTGCACATACACACACACACATGTGTACACACACACAGACTCAAATGTGTACACACATACAAACACACACTCACTCGTGTACACGTACACACACGTGTACACACACACACACATACAGACTCAGATGTACATACACACACCCTCACACAGATTTACATTCATACACACACTCTGTACACACATATATGTTTCCCACATATATTTATTAACACATACAATCCAAGTACACACTTACATGGCTTTAGGACAAGCTTACTTCCAACCTCTGCTAATCACCCCATATACAAACACATATATATATACACACACACACACAGTGCACAAACATCAGCTGTGTGAAGGTTTTATTGCAGCTCTTAAAAGGACCCTACGGGGCTGCTAGTGTGTGTGTGTTAAATATACATAGATGAATGTGCTGTGAATGCTGTGATATGAAGACAGGTCTGTGTGTGTGTGTGTGGTACAGTTAAGGCAGGTGACCTGAGCATTTAAAGGCTTAGCCTATGGACTGCAACTGGAGGCTCAGGTGTTGTTTGGGTATGGCTTAGTGTCCTCTGGCTGTGTGTGTGTGTGTGTCAAAGGCTTAACGTCAGGTTGTCTTTCCACACACCTGTTTTCTTAGGGCTGAAAGATAAAAAGGCCCCAATGACACAGATTGACAAAAAAGACTGTAAATATGAAACAGTAGTAGTAGGAGTAGTAGTATGTGTGTGTGTGTGTGACACTGAGACTAAAGACTGTAAATAAACTAAAGTAAATAAACTAAACTAATAAACTAAAGACTGTAAATATGAAACAGTAAGAGTAGTAGGAGAGACAAAATAAAGACTGTAAATATGAAACTGTAGTAATATTAGTAGTAGTAGTGTGTGTGTGTGTGTGTGTGTTTACATGTTTGTGTTTCACATCGAGAGACAAACTAAAGACTGTATATGAAACAGTAGGAGTAGTTGTAGTGTGTGTGTGTGTCTTCCCACAGACCTGTTTTCTTAGGGCTGAAAGATAAAAAGCCCCCAATGACACAGATTGACAAAATACAGACTGTAAATACGAAACAGTAGTAGTAGTAGTAGTGGTAGTAGTCCACTACGTGTGTGTGTGTGTGTGTGTGTGTGCGTGCGCGTGTGTGTAGATGATAAATATGAAACAATAGTATAGTTAGTGTGGGACACTGTAAATATGAAAAAGCAGTATCAGTAAATGTAGAGTGTGTGTGTTTGTGTATGTGTGACACTGACATGCAAACTAAAGACTACGAAACAGTAGTAGTTTGAAACAGCAGTAGTTTGAAACAGCAGTAGTAGTAGTAGTAGTAGTGTGTGTGTGTGTGTGTGTGTGTGTATGACACTGAGAGACACTAAACTAAATTCTCCTGACTTCCCTAGCCAAAACACACACTCACTCACTCTCTCTAAATGATAAACTGTAGGCCCAATTACTAAGTGATTACAGACTTTCGCGTGTTACTTTTAAAGATTACAGACTGATGTTAATTACCCTACTTTCTCGTTAAAGTCCAGCATCTCATTTTTTGACTGCTGCAATCCGCCGGGCCTTGCGACTCACCGTACCTCTCGCTGATGTCACCGTAGAGGAAACTCGGATGATTTCACAACAGCAGCGCTGCCAAAACATAACCAGTGTGGGTGTGGGTGTGGGGGGGGGGGGGGGGGGGGATTTGGCAGTAGGCTATACCCATCAAGCCGTTCGTAGCGGTCGAGTGTCAGGCTCCGCAGATGTTTGAAGATTGGCAGTAAAGTGTAACTCTGAAATCCATAAATGTCTTTATGTGATTCATAAACAGGGCCTTGCGCTGTAATTGCGGTTATGTTGTGTCGTTAAGCCGTCTCCTGGCCGTTAACCGGAGGTTCTGGACAGAATACGCATGCAATACTTTTTCCTGGAGCGCCGGTTTGCGTCCCCCGATCAGTCAGGGGCTTAACCCGGTAGGTAGAAAGCCGGTGTCCAGTAGACTCATTCAAACAAGGCGGTCTGACCTCGAAACAACCGTGACGCAGAGAACAATTTCAGACAGAATCAGGAAAAAAATTAACCAACGCTAACAATCACAGTTAAACTTTAACGTTGACTGACATAATAATGATTTTATTTCACTGCTTCATAAAATTATAGATGGGTTTATCCCATGTCGTCAGTGCTGATAGGCCTATGGGTTGGCATGGATTTTTTTTTGTTGCTTTGGCAGGTTGCAGCTTTAGCTACTTGCTGAGGCTGCGCGTGCCCGACCGCAGCTCCCGTCTAGGCTCGAGCTGCCCCGCTCGGACTGAAGCTCTTCAGCAGTCTGCTCACGTCTGCAGCTCATCAACAATTTTCGCGTTCAGAGTCACTTGTGACTTTCAGCAGCTTGTGTAGGAGGCGCAGTTCCAGGCCGCCGAAAGGAGGCAAAAGAGTTAAAAAGTGAAAATGTTCCACTTGCCCCTCTCTCTCTCTCTCTCTCTCTCTCTCTCTCTCTCTCTCTGTGTGTGTGTGTGTGTGTGTCAGCTGATCAGTAGAATAATAATAAAAATAATAAATAATAAAAAGAGGCGCAGGGACTACACTACATAACGGTTGCGAGGGACACATCCCCCTCATAAGTCCGCGAGATCGAGGCCCTTAATAGACAAGTGGTGACCTACTATCTCACTTTGACAGTTATGCCGCTGTGTGTGAAAAACACAAATCTGCCACTTTCTAGTCTCTAGCAAGCAAACAGGTGCGCTGTGATCTGATTAAACTAAAGCCATGAAAAGTTCGGCCTATATGGACCCGCAGTGGTGTGTGTGTGTCGTAATGGTTTGTCCCAAGCCAGATAGTAATTTATGTTGTTAAACACGCCATTTCCATTACATGAACAGAGACAGCAACCAACCAACGGAGGTTAAAAGGGGGGAGACTACTATTGGCTACTAACTAGGCTACTAACGGATCCGTCATGAGCAGAGTCGGCAATAAGAATGGAGCGTCTAAACAAGAGAACTGAGCTACCCGCCATGTTTTCTTTCAGAGGTCCAGGGAAGGAGAAGGGAGGGGGTGGGGTGGTTGAGATTGGACTGGCATCTTTACAGATGTCCCGGCGATAAACTCAACCCCCACCCAATCATCTCATGCCCCCTCAAACCTCAGGGTAAATATTGTGATGAAGACATCAGACCCACAGCGAGTCCCCCCCAGAGCCGAGCAAAGCCGCAGTAGCGGTGGTCAGTGGGACTGTGGGAGCCCGAGAGGAAGGGGACTCGGAGTGATGCATGAAAGAGTACTAGGCTACAGAAAAGGCGAAAAATAAATCAGGGGCGCCTTCTGACCATACATAACAAGTGAAACAATAAATGCATAAATGTAAAGGGAAATAACAAATGTACAAATGAAATGTACAAATAAATAATAAATGTATAAATAACGATTGGTATATCAATATTCTGTCTCGTCGTGGAGTGTGCTCAAGTCAACAAGTTCCTTTCCCAAAGTTATTGCATATCTTAATTGTATACCTACCACCAGCAAAACATTTCATTTTGGACTACAAATAATTGGCTTCGGAATAGCAGATCCAGTGTTTTAAAGTGCGGGGTTGCTTGTGTGCTATTGTAGGCGTTTCACTTTTTTTGTGTTATCTGTTAATATGGAAAAATACAAAATCTAAACGCTAAAATCAAACTAAATCATATAAATATTCTGTGAAAATCAGATGAATTACGCGACTACACACACCCCTGCATGCCGCCTCTTGTCGAAGGTTTAATAGGCTATAAAACTTAATTGCTCAACTCCAAAACGGCAGTGGCTTACAGGGCGAGCTCCCGGCGCTGGCCGGTACACGAGCCGTCGTGTTTTTATTTGTGCAGTCGGCGCGAGGGAAATCAATCTCCTTAATGACGAACAGTCATTCATAAAAGTGAATTTGATTTATGCATTCCGCCGCTGCTCGCGCCGCTTCAAACACACCACAAAAATATTATCCTCAATTTCAAATAAACCCCAGAAACAGTTGTTATTTTTTTTACACTAAAAACACAGCTATGGGCAAACAATCGCATGCATGACAATGAATAGGAGGGGAGATATGCACGGTTTTTTACTCAAGTATATTTCATTTGAAACAGTTGAACTAAATCTTTTTTTGGAATATTTTTACACCAAAGAGCTGGTCGGATTTAATGAGTCCATAAATGCAGATTAATACCCGGGGGAAATTCGCACACTGGCCTAAACGAGGCTCAGCTAAAGATCTTAAAAGGCACGCAAACAAATCTGCTTAATTATTATCTAATTAAATTCACTTGTTGCTTCGAATCTTCACATTCAATGTAACATTTAATTTTACATTTCCATCTTCAGAAACTAGCCTATTTAAATGCACATTTCCGCCCGTGTGTGTTTTGGTGGCCTTTCAATAAATACAGATAGTTAAATGATTTAAATGATGGAAAATAAATGCAAGACACTGAGATTTTCTGCAGTTACAAATACAAATTTATTCTAAGAAAATATGAAGTTACCTGAAAAGGGATACAAAAATAAAATGAGAAAATATTTATTTTTTTCCTGTACTGTCGAAGCTGTAAACACATCGAAATCTTAATTCCGTTATTATCAAACTTACCTCTTTATTAATGGACTAATCAATGAAAGTGTGAGTTTACCACAGTCCCGCGGACAGAGTGAGAGTGATTAGAAAAGAAGACGGGCTACTTCAGCACCTATGTCGAGTCAGTAACTCAAGTGATGCAGATCTATGGTGGTAAGAGTCTCCGTGAAGAAATCAAAGCTCTCGGATGAGATGCCCACGGGGCTATCAACCGAGTCTGACAGAGTCGGGGACACGGAGTCCGAGAGGTGGAGGCAGGAATCCGAGGAGAAAACGTGAAAGTCCTGCAGAGAAATGTCCAGTGCCGGGGAGGCATTGTCCCGACCAGATGCGCAATCCTCCGCCATTGTTACCGCGAGCGCCGGGCCGGGGGGTGAGGGACTGGGGAAATGTTTCGGATTTTTCTCATGACTGCTGAGTGCGGAGACAGTAGCGCTCTGGTTTGTCCCATTGTGACCGCTCTGAGACTGTGAGGAAGATATGCTATTCTGCTGGAACTGGTATGTCTCTCGCTCCAATAGAGCTCCGTTCACATTGTTCCCTGGCTGCTCATAAAATGACTTTGCGTCGCCCTGTTCGCCGTCCTCCTGATTTTTTAGTTTGCCCTCGTTGTGATGGTTCTCTTTACACTGCGTCTGCCGCTTGTGCTTCATCCGCCGGTTCTGAAACCAGACTTTCACCTGCCGCTCGGTCAGGTCCAACAGCGCGGCTATCTCCACGCGCCGGGGTCGGCACAGGTATTTGTTGAAGTGGAACTCTTTCTCCAGCTCCAACAGCTGTGTGTTGGTGTACGCGGTCCTCAGCCGCCGGCTCGAGCCGCTGCCGCTATCCGAGAGCTCGGGTGATCCTAGAAAGAGTAAAACACACAGACACACACAAGCACACACACAACACACACATTATTGATAAGGTGTTACAGCCAGTAAGTTTTACTGCCTGCTGCCGAGCTATGGCGCGAGCCTCACAAACAGGTCAAATATACGGTGGTTCTCCGTGGGGCATAAATTGTTTGTGGGACTCTAGCCACGGTCCTCAAATAATTTGTGCCCTGCAGTCCAGCTCTGTGTCAGACAGCAGCGATGAGGAAGAGGATCTGCCCAGCGCAAGATTAATGGACGCGCCAGCTGCCACCTTGAGTTGCAGCAATCGATCACTCTTCATTACTGTCAAATATTAAAATTCACGCGCGGCTGCAGGAGCGGCTCCCGACAAGAGGGAAGTTTAAACGCTGCTCAGGACTGAGGTATCCCGCCACTAAACTTTATAAACAGCACACCAGTGACTGATGAGGCAGTGCGCGAGCAGGAGAAAATAATATCAGGGTCAACCAACATTTTAGCATCATCCTACAGGTTGGTGCCATTTGAAAACACAAGCACACCACAGGGTAAAAACACACATTTATAGGCTACATAACCAGGCCACTCAGCTGTCCGGTAACTACCTTGAGGAGAAAAATAGAGCGGTCCCGTATCGTGTGCTGCCGCCGCCGAAGTTGCCGGGTTCTTCTTGGACGCCTTCTTCTCCTTCATCCACGGGTACTCCGGGGGCAGCGAGGCGGCGGGCAGCGGGCACGCACCGGCCAGGCTCTGCTTGGGCCGGCTGTGGCGCGGGTGGCTACTCGGGGTGAGACTGGGGATGGTCTGCTCGAAGGGAGGAGGAATCAGTGTCGAGTGGGAAAGCGTCGAGTTCTTGATTGATGAACTTTGAAATGCATCACCGACAGGGGGAAAAGACGTCAGGCATTCGGCGAGCGACGGCCGACTATTGATAAAACCCGTCTCTCGCTCGAATTCGCAATTCATCTCCACCACGTCCGACAAATTCAGCGATCGTAAATCTATGGCCCAGAAAAAAATAATGAAATATCGTGGCCGTTTTTTTTTTCAACTATTTTACTGATTACGGCCGTATGGGGACCGCGATGCCATGAAACTATTGCTTTCATGGAGACAAGGTTGAAATTGGACCGTCGAGCTCGTCACATGATTAGCTCCGTCCAATGACAATTTGGGGTTTAATCAAAAGAAGCCAGTGTCTGTGTGATTGATCGAAAGAGTCTGACGGGAACGCCTCGTGCGCGGGGAAGGGCTGCTTTATTTACACATTTATGGTCAGTTTGTCCCGCTGCCCCGCAGATCTTAAGTAGTTTATTTCACGAGCTGCTGGCCGCTGACAGCGTGCGCACCGCGCGTTCACCTCGCGCGCCGCATCCCACCGCTGCCTGTCACCTCACAAATCATGTCAGCACAGGGCTCTGCCTCGCGTCGTTATCAAACTAACCCATTCTAATCTGGAGTGTTTGAAGGATAATACTTTCCAACAAAGTATGTCCATGAAGACAGGCGCGGCCACGTTTTGCTGCATGCACGCGCCCAACCCTGTACGCGTGCACACGCGATGCTTTGCTGCCCTGCGCGTTCACAATCCACCACAAAGCCAAAGGCGTGTACGCGAGCAGGAAGAAATGGTTGGAAGTTTGTGTGAGCGTGTGTGTGTGTGTGTCTGTCTGTGTGTGTGTGGAATCCGCAGGGATGGTAGCCTTCTAACAACCAGAACCAGCCCAAACAGATGGGAAGGGACTGAAGAATATCCAGTCAGCATTAAGACATCCTTTACGTTACATTACAAATGACATCCATTATTACTATTGTTGTTATTAAAATTATAATAATTATTATTATTGTTGTTGTTTATATTGTATAGCTAGTGATTGTTAATAGGACAATCATGGCATCAATATTAATAATAGTAGTAGCAGTAGCAGTATTAGTAATAACAACAACAACAACAACAATAATAATAATAATAATAATAATATAAGATCAATATTATTAAGGAGAAAATTATTAATATAATTAGTAATTATTAATATAAATATTATCTGCTATATGTTGTCTGTTGTCCGCAGTGAAACGAAGCTGAGGATTACAATCAAGCCCACTGCTCTAATCTCTAGACTTAGATGCTGACCTATTAGCTATTGCTAATGTCCTCGCTACAACATCTGTGCAGAGTAGAGTTAGGGTTAGTCAGGAAAGTGCATCCTGTCCTTGCGTCCTTAGCCTACTCCAACATCTGTGTACACAAGAGCATGTTAGTCAGGAAAGTGGATCCTGCCCTTGTGTCCTCGCTCAAACATCTGTGCAGGCTAAGTGTACAGTTAGTCAGGAAAGTGCATTCTGTCCTTGTGTCCTTGCTCCAACATCTGTGTAGGCTACACAAGAGCATGCTGAGGGTTGGTCAAGGAAGTGCACCCTGCTTTTGTGTGCAAAGACATTAGCATTTTTATCTTGACATTAATAGGTGGGCTAATTCCATTTATCTAGCACACACCAATGACAGTTGCACAATTAGCACAATTTTCTTTCTTTGTTTCTGAGTGTACTCGGGCTAATAAAGTATGTCGGAATGATCCCTATTGCATGGAAGTCGGTTGTACTCGGGCTAGCAAAGTCTCAGACTGGTTGGGGGTTGAATGGAAGTCGGCTGTACTCGGGATAATAAAGTATCTCTGACTGGTTGGGGGTTGATTGGAAGTCGGCTGAGCAGCGCAGACTCAGGTGGCCTCGTGAAACGGGCAGAGGGCCGTGAGGTGGACAGTGGAGAGGAAATAGGCCTACTGGACATAGCAAAGGAGAAAGTCATATACTGCTCTTGAGTCCACCGACACACACGCACACACACACTGCTGTCTAGCCTACTGTAGACAGCCCCCTGACACGCACATGCATACACACACTGCAGCTTACTGTTAGGCTGCGGGCTACTGCTTTTGTGCCGAGCAAGATAAATGTGTGCGCTTAAAAACATTTTCAATCAAGTGGCGTTGTCTTGGTTGTGTGCTGAAGTCTCGGTCCCTCAGCCAGCGCGGGGAGCAGTTGTAGGCCGCGAGCACTTTATTGCTTATATTCCAAACAAAGAGCCCTGGAAGCCTGCACGCGATCAATCTTCCTCGCCAGAAGCCGTGACAGCTTACTGCCCCACGAACACATTTAAAGCATCTAACAGTCTCCTGCCTCATACGCCTCGCGGACAGGCCAAAGCACAACACTCGCGCACAACAGTGTTTACGGGTTTACTACAACCTTTGCATTTTTAACACATAGAGCCGGAAATGGAACGGAATGAAAATGTCCGATATGGATGTTGGGGAGGTGGGAGGGTGGCGAGCCAGCGGCGCAGTGTTTGCCTTTATTTTCTCACATTTGGGAGATATTTCTTTCTTTTGGAGAAGATTGTTCTTATCGAAGAAAAGCTTTCGGCATGAGTAGGATGAACTGTTCTGAGGAAAAAGAACGAATGTTTTCTAGTCAGACACTGGAGTCTTTGTGCGGACTGGCGCGTGGGTGTTGGCATTCTTCAAATCTTCCCACTCGGCCTTCTGCTTTTCAAAACCATACCGCTATTTTCTCACGGTTAAGAAGAGCTACTTTACTCAATGCTGTGAGGGCACAGAGTGTAACTATACTCTTGCTAATTCTGTAATTCGGTGCGCAGGCCTATTTGCTCCACGTGGAACTAAGATTCTGTAACATGCGCGCGTCAAATTGACTCGAGTAGTGGAAGACAATGGCGCGCAGACACACCTTTAGTCTGAATAAAAACGGTGGAATGGCGCACACTATGTGAGTACTGGACAGTGTCTCAGATGGTTTAGGGGGTTCTTTCTTACTTTCAGGGTATAGTCAATGTAGACATTGAAAAAAAAAAACACAAACAATCTAGCCTGTCATAATAATAACGACTTGTGGCAAAGAGAGCGATAAAGAAAGGGAGATTTTGTTATGAACTTGAAATAAGAAAAAACACAAATGTAATTTTATAATGTATGTTTATCATTATCGTAACGTATTGTGCATAAAAAATATCACATATGACATATATCACATTTTCGAAGGAGTAATTGTAACTGCGCATTGGGACAAAAGGACTATTTTTTGTATCGGATTTCACACGTCATAAAACATAACTGTAAGAATAATTAGCCGACAATGAATTACACTTCACTTTTTTTTCCTTTTTTTTTTAGTGTATTATTTATTTACATATATAATTATTATATTTTTGTCCAGGAAGAAACGATCAGAGAATTTTTTTTTTTTTTGGAAAATGGCCTTCGTGGCTGGTCTGCTCCTCGCGGTCTGGCAGGATTATTAGCGCGATGACGGCTGCCTGTTTCCAGCTCGTGCTCCCCGCAGCGCTGTCCTGCGCCAGGCTCTATAACGTCGACTTTATTTGATGTAAATAAAAGTGGTCACTTGAGGTCCGAGCCTGAGGATTCTTGTCAGTGTGTATGATGTGTCTGGCGCGCGCAGAGCGCAAACGCCTGCGTGCTCCGCTGACCGGCTGTTCTGGAATAAATCACGGCGTTCGAGACCTCAGCTGAGAATGAACTAAGAGCACGTTTGGAGCTTACAAATACACACTATCTTTACGCAATTATTCTTTTTAATATTACTAATGTTGTATTTTAAATCAGTAGAATGCCTACTATTGCTATGAGTATAGTTATAATACATTTGTGTAATACGTTGTACAAATAAAATGGAATTTAATAAAAGGATCAAATTATAGCATTTTTAATTATGATTTTTAAATGTTTTTTACTGTAAATACTGTTGTACAATGTGGCTGCCTTTATTCGTTTACAAAACCACAGGCAGCGTCACACATTAATACAGTAACATTTAAAATTAATAGCCTATAAAATAAATAGATAAATAAATAAAATACACCCCCCATTTAGACAACAATGCGACTGTTGTAATTTGACTATATAATTATTCGATATCGTAGGCGTACATTGAGCACACACATTATTTATAGATTTTAATTTCATTTTTTAGGATGTGCACACACACACACACACACACACACAAACACATATGGATAGTTAGACTAAATAGGCCAAATACGGATAGTTTAGCCTAAAAGTGCCGAAATAAGGAGCTGACAGTCTGCAGAGGCTGAGAGTGCGAGGAAGAGTCTGCTACACAGAAGGCTCGCGCAAGGTTTAATGGCTGCAGCTAGGGTCACGGGGAAAGACCGCGGCTGTGTGTGAATTTGTGAGCTTAGTGCGCTCGAGGGTGTTTATTTATATGACCGGAGGTGGCGAGCGCTCTACTGGCGCTCTTGTCCATGATGGATGAGCACCGACACCCCCTCACACACAAACACACACACACTCTCTCTCTCTCTCCCTTTTTCTCTCCCTCTCTCTCTCTCACACACACACAAATATTTTTTCTCTCACACACATGCAAACAGTCTTGTATTCGCTACTGCGTTATTTACGTGCAAGTTAAATGCATAAATACTACTACTAATAATAATAATAATAACAATAATAATCACAACAATAATATTAATAGCCCTAATAATAACAATAAGAAGAAAATCAGCTAACAGAAAAGCAGTTGTATTGATGCTTTGATAGTGCAGAACTACAAACTGGAGTCCTTTGAGACTTTAAATATTGCAGTAACTTGGGAGGAGAGAGGAGAAAGCCAGAGAAGAGGGACCAGGAGAGGAGAAGAAAGGAGAGGAGAGGAGCAAGAGGAGGTCAGAGGAGGAAGTGTCCGCTGTTCCAATGAGATTCTGCGTTCTGTATTTGCCCTGGTGGAGTGTGTGTGCGTGCCTGTGTGTTGCTCTCATGGCTAGCAGTAACACTGTCCTGCTCTGTGTTGTGTGTGTGTGTTACTCTGTGTTGTGTGTGTGGGGTTGGTGTGTATTGTATGTATCTATGAGTGTGTGTGAGAGGTTGTTGTGTGTTGTGTGTGTGTGTGGGTGCGTGTGTGTTGCTCTCATGGCTAGCAGTAACACTGTCCTGCTCTGTGTTGTGTGTGTGTGTGTTTGTTACTCTGTGTTGTGTGTGTGGGGTTGGTGTGTATTGTATGTATCTATGAGTGTGTGTGAGAGGTTGTTGTGTGTTGTGTGTGTGTGTGGGTGCGCGTGTGTGCGTGTGTTGCTCTCATGGCTAGCAGTAACACTGTGCTGCTCTGTGTTGTGTGTGTGTTTGTGTTACTCTGTGTTGTGTGGGTGGGGTTGGTGTGTATTGTGTGTATCTATGAGTGTGTGTGAGAGGTTGTTGTGTGTTGTGTGTGTGTGAGGTTGGTGTGTGTTGTGTGTATGTATGAGTGTGTGTGGGGTTTGTCAGTGTTGTGTGTTTGAATTGTGTGTATAAATGTGTGTAGTTGTGTGTGTGTGTGTGTGTGTGTTTATGGGTGTGTTTAGAGTGCGTGTAAGTGTGTGTGTGTGTGAGTGAGTGAGTGAATGAGTGAGTGTGTGAGAGAGAGAGAGAGAGAGAGAGTCTAGAATGTGTGTTAAGAGGAAGAGGCTTTGAAGTGGTGTATAGTAAAAGGTTAAGAAGGAAGAAGGAGTGTGTGTGTGTGTGTATGTGTGTGATGGCTTGGTCATGCCAGCAGCGCTGCCTGCAAGCCTGACCTGCAGAGTGATGGATTGGGGTCAGAGGTCACACTGCAGCTTTGGGTTCTCCTGCTCCCGGAAGTTTCCAGAACACCAGCTCAGAACATGAGAACTGACTCCTCTCGAGAACAACAGGAGGAGGGACTAGAGAGGGGAAGAACAGACAGAACGACAGAGCGTTCAGAGAGAGGGGGGAGACGGAGAGAGAGAAAGAGACTAGGAGAGAAAGACGGACAGGGGGAGAGAGAGAGAAAGTGAGGGAGGGAGGGAGAGAGGAAGAGAATGAGAGAGAGAGACAGAGGGTAGGACTGTGTGTGTGTGTGTGAGAGAGAGAGAGAGAGGGTGGGAGTGAGAGAGAGGAAGAGAGGGAGGGAGGGAGAGGAGCGAGACAGAGGTAGAAAGGGAGGGAGGATGACAGAGAGAGAGAGAGAACAACAAAGAGAAAGAGACTTGTGTCTATGTGTGTCTCTACATAAGTACTGTGTATGTGTGTGTGTGTGTGTGTGTGTGTGTGTGTGAAGTTAAAGAAGTGAATATCAATTATAAACTCTCAGATATTTTTTTGAGTATGTTTATGTAGAGGACACTAATGATGGTTTATATCTTTAGTAGTAGAATCATATGTGTGTCTCACGTGTCTCCTGTGTGTCTCCTGTGTGTCTTGTGTGTGTGTGTCTCAAGTGTGTCTTGTGTGTGTGTGTCTCACGTGTGTCTTATGTGTGTCTCACATGTGTCTCCTGTGTGTGTGTGTGTGTCTCCTCTGTGTCTCCTTCCCACACGGGATCAAAAAGAGTATAATTCTATTCTGTG
>JAGFZM010004300.1:0-18045 GCA_017657215.1 Limnothrissa miodon
CACACATAACGATGACAAAATGACCAACACCATTTCATTTTGTCATCCGTATGTGTGTTTTGTTCATTGTTATGTGCACTGTTGTTATATATCTGTCTGCTGTCAGATTGGCAGTCCTTTGATGCATAACCTTTGACCCATGTAAAGCATGAAGAAATGATCTCACTTTACACTTATGACATGACAGTTGGGCTGGAAAGATTAGTTGCATTTGAAAAGAAAATGTTTTTCCATCACCAGTCGGATTTGGCTGCTGGGGATTTGGAAGTTCGGTTGTACTCTGGCCATTCAATTCCAACATCGTCGTTAAATAAGAAACAAACGCATAACAGTCTTGCCTATACACACACAAAAATCTTAAAATGGAATTATGGAAAATGAGTAAAATGAAGTAGTACACATGCCAAGCCACTAGTTGGCAGAGTGGAGCCCAAAGCATTGGGGAAAGGTCTTAAATGTAGTACACATGCCAGGCCACTAGGGGTGGAAAACTACCGAGCCTGCTGCCTGTCAGCTGTAGCTAGTGGTGCACTCTGGGTTGAAATCACATTCATTCACATCCCTTTAGTCAGTCCTGTTCATATTCACATCCCATTGGCCCTGTTCATATTTAAATCTCATTGGTCAGTCCTGTTCATATTTACATCCCATTGGTCAGTCCTGTTCATATTTTCATCTCATTGGTCAGTCCTGTTCATATTCACATCCCATTGGTCAGTCCTTTAATTATTTACATCCCATTGGTCAGTCCTTTAATTATTTACATCCCATTGGTCTGTCCTGTTCATATTCACACCCATTGGTCAGTCCTGCAAGTATTTACATCCCATTGGTCAGTCCTGTAAGTATTTTGTAAGTATTCACCTCCCATTGGTCAGTCCTGTTCATATGCATAATCCTGTTCATATTCACATCCTATTGGTTATTTGGATCACTGTTTGCAGCCAACTGCAGCCATCTTGGTTATCTTGAATGCACTGACTCTGAGTAAATTTAGCAAATTTGACAGTGCCTACTCTGGGTAAGATTACTTTTTTAGAATGCTACTTCAAGGCATTTGTGAAGCTGTTTTTTTGGACTAACAGTTTCCATGGGTAAAGAGAACATCAGATTTATATGCCAACGGGCCGGGCACTCCAGATAAATAAACTAGATTACACCAGATGATATATTCAACACTCCTGTGTTATACACACTCAAACACAGATTAAATATCTGACACACATGTATTATACACACTCACACACACACCTGGCCTTCACATCCTTGATGCGTTTAATAAGCTGCTCTTTCTTCTCCTTGTTCTTCTTGCTCAAGTTCTCTCCTTTCAGACCCTCTGTGAGGAAAGCCTCCAAGTCTGAATACACACACACACACACCTCTGCATTAGGACAGTCAGTGTACTCAGAAGACAGAATATTTGGACAGAAGAGTGTTACCTGTAATTCTGCCATTAGCAGGTTGTTTTATGTATCTTTTTACAGACACACATTTGGCAAGAGACGGGGTAGACACATTGGGTAAATAACAGTGCAATTCTAATAATGCAATTAATGGTAAATGTAGCTATACATTATAACCTGAACTGAATAAGGATAACTATAGCTACTGATATAATCTGAGCAGAATAATGCTTAACACATGCTATTGTTTATAACTCTTAAAATGAAATAATCCAACAACATTTAGCATGACAGACTGATGATGTGATGAATTTCCCTTACTGCTGTAGGCTGATCAAACAGCATAATCATCCACAGAACAGGATTTGGAGATGGCAAGAAGTTCACAGACACACCCCATGAAGAGCGTGTAAGCAGTAAATTAGCACAAATAACATCTTCTAAAAGGCACATCATACTTAGTCAAATGCTATATTGGATGCAAGTTTACGGAAATGTGTTTCATTTGCCCCTGTGCCTGTTGCAAATGTCCTCACCAGGTGGAATGGATGAAACAAAAACGCCTAATTTATTCACTGGATCCGTCTTATTGTTAACTGGTTTGTCAAAGAGCTGATGTAACTAGCTAGTGAGAATAATTAAATAGTTATTTGTTAATGATGTTTAAGTATCTCATTGGTCCATGTTCTCTCCTATAAATGAGCTGGTAGTTTAGCAGTAGTTCTCTATTAGTTCCCTTTGCACAAGTAGGCAGGGCTGATGTTAGTAGGAGATACCAGCAACACCAAGGAGTGTTGAAAATCGCACCCTCTACAGGTTGGAAGCGGGAGGCAAGTCAACTGTAGTTACTTCAAACTAACCTTACAGATCCGCTACCCAATAGGGCAAACTCGTTTAGTGCCATTTTCATATAATATAGAGGGTCGCAGAGCAAATGCAGCAAGTAGATCTATCGTTCACCTTGTTACGAGTTGATACACCACTGAAACAATTTTGAAAACATTATTTTAAGGTACCAAAAGGTCTTTGGTGTTGCTTGAAGAAAGGAATTCATCCCTAATTGAAAAAAAACTGCTTTAGGTTTTTGTTTTTATAAATACTGTTTTTGTACCCAGAATACTGCTGCAGTACTGCAGTAATTTTTTATAATATGAGCACATATTAGCTACTGTTCAAAACAGTACAGGCCTAAATTCTTTTTCGATGTCTCCCTAGAGACTCCGTTAGTTATATGAACCGGTCATATTAGCAGGTCGATGTTGGAGGGAGATAGCCTTAATACAGCAGTCTAAATAATGCCCTCCCTCGCTGTCCCCAACATGACCTCTCTCTTAAAAAGGACCAGTGGACTCCGGATAAAGCCATCTTTCACCGGCGATCGCGGTGGCCACCAGCTACTGGACCAACAGCAGTTCGACATGAAACAGAGTTGTCTTCTTCAGCAAAACCACACTTCCTCTTTTTGTCAAAACACAGAATCAAGAATAGCGGACATCTACCGGACACATAAAGTTAATTAAAAAGTTAAATAAGTTGATAAAGAACGAAGAAGTTAACGAGAGCACGACGGAGGGATGCAGGGTTGGCCTACCAGCAATGATAGTCGTCAGCTCTTCTGGGATTACGCGCATTTCGGTGTGGCTGGCGAGTTTTCAGCCTTTAGGCAGGGGGTCCGTTTTATTTTACGCGGAAGTCCTGAATGGTGGTTACCCTAGTTTCGAGATGCAGAAATACGGAAGTAATAGTCACAGCTCGTCGCCCTGGCGCAGTGACCATTATATTCAAATCAACTGCACGTGCGTGTTCTACACCTCTGTGACAGCTAGCCGCGTGCGTAAACTGGCGTTCATCAAAGTCACCAGTGCACCGGCATGGATGTCATCGGTCAACTAATAGCGCTAAATAAATCAACTTGATGAAAAGAGTGAAAGAACTGCAAAAAGGAAGAAAAGAAGACACGCATATCAGATGAGAGACACTCAGACTTTGTAAAGCATTTTGAACATCTTTTCATTTGAAGTCAGTTTTTCTTTTCCATCAAAGATTGAATTGTACACGAAGGCAAATCACCTGGTGTATTACATGCACAGTTTTTCCTCAATTATATGGGATTTGGCCTCATGAAATATTTCGCCTAAACCATTCAGTGTGTGTTTACACAATATGCAGGTAGGCCTATGCTGATATGGGGATTTCTTGCCTTTTGGGGATTTCTTTAGTCATCAACAGAAACACACAGTGCTTAAAATAGTTCACCTAGTGTGTGAACTATTTTATATACATTTATATTATGTATGGTTTTAATGTTTTACATTGATTGAATTACTGACATTTTACACTATATTTATTCTTTTCACACCTTCCTGTGGGTGTATAGTGTGAAGTTCAATCCCAACTAAAAACATTCAAAATGTTCAATATATTGCATTGTGCAGCACATTCTGCTGTATAAATACTGTCTCCATAGGGTAACTTCAGTCACACTGCCGTATAAATACTGTCTCCATAGGGTACTGCAGTCATACTGCAGTATAAATAAACACTGTCTCTAGAGTACTGCAGTCATACTGCAGGAAAAAATGCATTTTTAAAACTACATCACAACATAGGATTTTTTCATTAGGGAATTGTGACCTTTTGACTTGTACTTTTTTTTCTTGTTTACATCCCGCTGACATGCCCTGGCTAGCATCTCTACTAGCTAATACCATCGATCAGATTATCACAAGGTACACCACCTCTCTCAATCAAATTCAATTTAATATGACTGGAATGGATGGATGGATGGAATGGATTAGTGGATGGATGGAATGGATTAGTGTAGAATTATGAATCCAAATCAGCTGATAATATGATCTTAGTGGACGGACTCCTCCACTGTGAAGAACACTTGGCTTTAGAGCGAATGTGTGTGTGTGTGTGTGCCTCATTTCTGTGTGTATTCTTTAGGTGTTTATTCAGTGTGGAGGAGCAGCAGAAAAGAACACACACACACACACACACACAGACCTTTGTCAAGGATGAGAATGTTCTGATGACAGACATATGGAGTAGAGCACAGAGGGCTTATAAACACACACACACACACACTAAGACACATACACGTACACAAGTCATTTAATGGATTTGCAAAGATAAGAATCACACTCACTAAAGGATGCAAACACTCTCAACCACGCGAACATTCTCAAAAACACTTTTAAACTTACCACAGGGTACACCGACAGACACATCCACAACATCCAGCTTGTGCATGCCTTTCTCTATTCCACACACACACACTCTTCTCTCTTCCTCACCTACACACACACATACACACATTTCTCTATTCCTCACCCACACACACACAAATGACACACACATGCATCTGCTATGTGAGAGGTGATCGCTGTGTGACCCCAAGATGACCTGACAGTGATGTAGTTGTCCGAGGTCAGAGGTCACAGAGCACAGTCACCTTTGACCTTGGGGTGTGGCGTTCACTGCTTCCACCGTGGTCTGTGTGTGTGCGTGTGTGTAAGTATAGGTAGTTAAGTGTATGAGTGTATCTCAATATTGGAGTAAAAAGTTGCTGGTGGAATACACACACACTCACATGTGTACACACACACACACATACAGAGCAGAGGGAGCCCAAGGAGCAGTATGGGGTTTAGAGTACAACTTCAACACATGCACACACACACACACAACGCAAGGAGTGTATGGGGTTTAGAGTACAACTTCAACACACACACACACACACAAAGCAAGGAGTGTATTGGGTTTAGAGTCCCACTCAAGGACACATCAGCAGGGGAAGGCAATGTTCAACCACCCCCTGCTTTAATGCACACACACACAAACACACACAGACTCAAATGTGCACACATACACACACACACACACACACACAGATGTGTACACACACACAAACACTCAAATGTGTACACATACATACACACACAGAGTCAAATGTGTGCACATACACACACACACATGTGTACACACACACAGACTCAAATGTGTACACACATACAAACACACACTCACTCGTGTACACGTACACACACGTGTACACACACACACACACATACAGACTCAGATGTACATACACACACCCTCACACAGATTTACATTCATACACACACTCTGTACACACATATATGTTTCCCACATATATTTATTAACACATACAATCCAAGTACACACTTACATGGCTTTAGGACAAGCTTACTTCCAACCTCTGCTAATCACCCCATATACAAACACATATATATATACACACACACACACAGTGCACAAACATCAGCTGTGTGAAGGTTTTATTGCAGCTCTTAAAAGGACCCTACGGGGCTGCTAGTGTGTGTGTGTTAAATATACATAGATGAATGTGCTGTGAATGCTGTGATATGAAGACAGGTCTGTCTGTGTGTGTGTGGTACAGTTAAGGCAGGTGACCTGAGCATTTAAAGGCTTAGCCTATGGACTGCAACTGGAGGCTCAGGTGTTGTTTGGGTATGGCTTAGTGTCCTCTGGCTGTGTGTGTGTGTGTGTCAAAGGCTTAACGTCAGGTTGTCTTTCCACACACCTGTTTTCTTAGGGCTGAAAGATAAAAAGGCCCCAATGACACAGATTGACAAAAAAGACTGTAAATATGAAACAGTAGTAGTAGGAGTAGTAGTATGTGTGTGTGTGTGTGACACTGAGACTAAAGACTGTAAATAAACTAAAGTAAATAAACTAAACTAATAAACTAAAGACTGTAAATATGAAACAGTAAGAGTAGTAGGAGAGACAAAATAAAGACTGTAAATATGAAACTGTAGTAATATTAGTAGTAGTAGTGTGTGTGTGTGTGTGTGTGTTTACATGTTTGTGTTTCACATCGAGAGACAAACTAAAGACTGTATATGAAACAGTAGGAGTAGTTGTAGTGTGTGTGTGTGTCTTCCCACAGACCTGTTTTCTTAGGGCTGAAAGATAAAAAGCCCCCAATGACACAGATTGACAAAATACAGACTGTAAATACGAAACAGTAGTAGTAGTAGTAGTGGTAGTAGTCCACTACGTGTGTGTGTGTGTGTGTGTGTGTGCGTGCGCGTGTGTGTAGATGATAAATATGAAACAATAGTATAGTTAGTGTGGGACACTGTAAATATGAAAAAGCAGTATCAGTAAATGTAGAGTGTGTGTGTTTGTGTATGTGTGACACTGACATGCAAACTAAAGACTACGAAACAGTAGTAGTTTGAAACAGCAGTAGTTTGAAACAGCAGTAGTAGTAGTAGTAGTAGTGTGTGTGTGTGTGTGTGTGTGTGTATGACACTGAGAGACACTAAACTAAATTCTCCTGACTTCCCTAGCCAAAACACACACTCACTCACTCTCTCTAAATGATAAACTGTAGGCCCAATTACTAAGTGATTACAGACTTTCGCGTGTTACTTTTAAAGATTACAGACTGATGTTAATTACCCTACTTTCTCGTTAAAGTCCAGCATCTCATTTTTTGACTGCTGCAATCCGCCGGGCCTTGCGACTCACCGTACCTCTCGCTGATGTCACCGTAGAGGAAACTCGGATGATTTCACAACAGCAGCGCTGCCAAAACATAACCAGTGTGGGTGTGGGTGTGGGGGGGGGGGGGGGGGGGGATTTGGCAGTAGGCTATACCCATCAAGCCGTTCGTAGCGGTCGAGTGTCAGGCTCCGCAGATGTTTGAAGATTGGCAGTAAAGTGTAACTCTGAAATCCATAAATGTCTTTATGTGATTCATAAACAGGGCCTTGCGCTGTAATTGCGGTTATGTTGTGTCGTTAAGCCGTCTCCTGGCCGTTAACCGGAGGTTCTGGACAGAATACGCATGCAATACTTTTTCCTGGAGCGCCGGTTTGCGTCCCCCGATCAGTCAGGGGCTTAACCCGGTAGGTAGAAAGCCGGTGTCCAGTAGACTCATTCAAACTAGGCGGTCTGACCTCGAAACAACCGTGACGCAGAGAACAATTTCAGACAGAATCAGGAAAAAAATTAACCAACGCTAACAATCACAATTAAACTTTAACGTTGACTGTCTGACATAATAATGATTTTATTTCACTGCTTCATAAAATTATAGATGGGTTTATCCCATGTCGTCAGTGCTGATAGGCCTATGGGTTGGCATGGATTTTTTTTGTTGCTTTGGCAGGTTGCAGCTTTAGCTACTTGCTGAGGCTGCGCGTGCCCGACCGCAGCTCCCGTCTAGGCTCGAGCTGCCCCGCTCGGACTGAAGCTCTTCAGCAGTCTGCTCACGTCTGCAGCTCATCAACAATTTTCGCGTTCAGAGTCACTTGTGACTTTCAGCAGCTTGTGTAGGAGGCGCAGTTCCAGGCCGCCGAAAGGAGGCAAAAGAGTTAAAAAGTGAAAATGTTCCACTTGCCCCTCTCTCTCTCTCTCTCTCTCTCTCTCTCTCTCTCTCTCTGTGTGTGTGTGTGTGTGTGTCAGCTGATCAGTAGAATAATAATAAAAATAATAAATAATAAAAAGAGGCGCAGGGACTACACTACATAACGGTTGCGAGGGACACATCCCCCTCATAAGTCCGCGAGATCGAGGCCCTTAATAGACAAGTGGTGACCTACTATCTCACTTTGACAGTTATGCCGCTGTGTGTGAAAAACACAAATCTGCCACTTTCTAGTCTCTAGCAAGCAAACAGGTGCGCTGTGATCTGATTAAACTAAAGCCATGAAAAGTTCGGCCTATATGGACCCGCAGTGGTGTGTGTGTGTCGTAATGGTTTGTCCCAAGCCAGATAGTAATTTATGTTGTTAAACACGCCATTTCCATTACATGAACAGAGACAGCAACCAACCAACGGAGGTTAAAAGGGGGGAGACTACTATTGGCTACTAACTAGGCTACTAACGGATCCGTCATGAGCAGAGTCGGCAATAAGAATGGAGCGTCTAAACAAGAGAACTGAGCTACCCGCCATGTTTTCTTTCAGAGGTCCAGGGAAGGAGAAGGGAGGGGGTGGGGTGGTTGAGATTGGACTGGCATCTTTACAGATGTCCCGGCGATAAACTCAACCCCCACCCAATCATCTCATGCCCCCTCAAACCTCAGGGTAAATATTGTGATGAAGACATCAGACCCACAGCGAGTCCCCCCCAGAGCCGAGCAAAGCCGCAGTAGCGGTGGTCAGTGGGACTGTGGGAGCCCGAGAGGAAGGGGACTCGGAGTGATGCATGAAAGAGTACTAGGCTACAGAAAAGGCGAAAAATAAATCAGGGGCGCCTTCTGACCATACATAACAAGTGAAACAATAAATGCATAAATGTAAAGGGAAATAACAAATGTACAAATGAAATGTACAAATAAATAATAAATGTATAAATAACGATTGGTATATCAATATTCTGTCTCGTCGTGGAGTGTGCTCAAGTCAACAAGTTCCTTTCCCAAAGTTATTGCATATCTTAATTGTATACCTACCACCAGCAAAACATTTCATTTTGGACTACAAATAATTGGCTTCGGAATAGCAGATCCAGTGTTTTAAAGTGCGGGGTTGCTTGTGTGCTATTGTAGGCGTTTCACTTTTTTTGTGTTATCTGTTAATATGGAAAAATACAAAATCTAAACGCTAAAATCAAACTAAATCATATAAATATTCTGTGAAAATCAGATGAATTACGCGACTACACACACCCCTGCATGCCGCCTCTTGTCGAAGGTTTAATAGGCTATAAAACTTAATTGCTCAACTCCAAAACGGCAGTGGCTTACAGGGCGAGCTCCCGGCGCTGGCCGGTACACGAGCCGTCGTGTTTTTATTTGTGCAGTCGGCGCGAGGGAAATCAATCTCCTTAATGACGAACAGTCATTCATAAAAGTGAATTTGATTTATGCATTCCGCCGCTGCTCGCGCCGCTTCAAACACACCACAAAAATATTATCCTCAATTTCAAATAAACCCCAGAAACAGTTGTTATTTTTTTTACACTAAAAACACAGCTATGGGCAAACAATCGCATGCATGACAATGAATAGGAGGGGAGATATGCACGGTTTTTTACTCAAGTATATTTCATTTGAAACAGTTGAACTAAATCTTTTTTTGGAATATTTTTACACCAAAGAGCTGGTCGGATTTAATGAGTCCATAAATGCAGATTAATACCCGGGGGAAATTCGCACACTGGCCTAAACGAGGCTCAGCTAAAGATCTTAAAAGGCACGCAAACAAATCTGCTTAATTATTATCTAATTAAATTCACTTGTTGCTTCGAATCTTCACATTCAATGTAACATTTAATTTTACATTTCCATCTTCAGAAACTAGCCTATTTAAATGCACATTTCCGCCCGTGTGTGTTTTGGTGGCCTTTCAATAAATACAGATAGTTAAATGATTTAAATGATGGAAAATAAATGCAAGACACTGAGATTTTCTGCAGTTACAAATACAAATTTATTCTAAGAAAATATGAAGTTACCTGAAAAGGGATACAAAAATAAAATGAGAAAATATTTATTTTTTTCCTGTACTGTCGAAGCTGTAAACACATCGAAATCTTAATTCCGTTATTATCAAACTTACCTCTTTATTAATGGACTAATCAATGAAAGTGTGAGTTTACCACAGTCCCGCGGACAGAGTGAGAGTGATTAGAAAAGAAGACGGGCTACTTCAGCACCTATGTCGAGTCAGTAACTCAAGTGATGCAGGTCTATGGTGGTAAGAGTCTCCGTGAAGAAATCAAAGCTCTCGGATGAGATGCCCACGGGGCTATCAACCGAGTCTGACAGAGTCGGGGACACGGAGTCCGAGAGGTGGAGGCAGGAATCCGAGGAGAAAACGTGAAAGTCCTGCAGAGAAATGTCCAGTGCCGGGGAGGCATTGTCCCGACCAGATGCGCAATCCTCCGCCATTGTTACCGCGAGCGCCGGGCCGGGGGGTGAGGGACTGGGGAAATGTTTCGGATTTTTCTCATGACTGCTGAGTGCGGAGACAGTAGCGCTCTGGTTTGTCCCATTGTGACCGCTCTGAGACTGTGAGGAAGATATGCTATTCTGCTGGAACTGGTATGTCTCTCGCTCCAATAGAGCTCCGTTCACATTGTTCCCTGGCTGCTCATAGAATGACTTTGCGTCGCCCTGTTCGCCGTCCTCCTGATTTTTTAGTTTGCCCTCGTTGTGATGGTTCTCTTTACACTGCGTCTGCCGCTTGTGCTTCATCCGCCGGTTCTGAAACCAGACTTTCACCTGCCGCTCGGTCAGGTCCAACAGCGCGGCTATCTCCACGCGCCGGGGTCGGCACAGGTATTTGTTGAAGTGGAACTCTTTCTCCAGCTCCAACAGCTGTGTGTTGGTGTACGCGGTCCTCAGCCGCCGGCTCGAGCCGCTGCCGCTATCCGAGAGCTCGGGTGATCCTAGAAAGAGTAAAACACACAGACACACACAAGCACACACACAACACACACATTATTGATAAGGTGTTACAGCCAGTAAGTTTTACTGCCTGCTGCCGAGCTATGGCGCGAGCCTCACAAACAGGTCAAATATACGGTGGTTCTCCGTGGGGCATAAATTGTTTGTGGGACTCTAGCCACGGTCCTCAAATAATTTGTGCCCTGCAGTCCAGCTCTGTGTCAGACAGCAGCGATGAGGAAGAGGATCTGCCCAGCGCAAGATTAATGGACGCGCCAGCTGCCACCTTGAGTTGCAGCAATCGATCACTCTTCATTACTGTCAAATATTAAAATTCACGCGCGGCTGCAGGAGCAGCTCCCGACAAGAGGGAAGTTTAAACGCTGCTCAGGACTGAGGTATCCCGCCACTAAACTTTATAAACAGCACACCAGTGACTGATGAGGCAGTGCGCGAGCAGGAGAAAATAATATCAGGGTCAACCAACATTTTAGCATCATCCTACAGGTTGGTGCCATTTGAAAACACAAGCACACCACAGGGTAAAAACACACATTTATAGGCTACATAACCAGGCCACTCAGCTGTCCGGTAACTACCTTGAGGAGAAAAATAGAGCGGTCCCGTATCGTGTGCTGCCGCAGCCGAAGTTGCCGGGTTCTTCTTGGACGCCTTCTTCTCCTTCATCCACGGGTACTCCGGGGGCAGCGAGGCGGCGGGCAGCGGGCACGCACCGGCCAGGCTCTGCTTGGGCCGGCTGTGGCGCGGGTGGCTACTCGGGGTGAGACTGGGGATGGTCTGCTCGAAGGGAGGAGGAATCAGTGTCGAGTGGGAAAGCGTCGAGTTCTTGATTGATGAACTTTGAAATGCATCACCGACAGGGGGAAAAGACGTCAGGCATTCGGCGAGCGACGGCCGACTATTGATAAAACCCGTCTCTCGCTCGAATTCGCAATTCATCTCCACCACGTCCGACAAATTCAGCGATCGTAAATCTATGGCCCAGAAAAAAATAATGAAATATCGTGGCCGTTTTTTTTTTCAACTATTTTACTGATTACGGCCGTATGGGGACCGCGATGCCATGAAACTATTGCTTTCATGGAGACAAGGTTGAAATTGGACCGTCGAGCTCGTCACATGATTAGCTCCGTCCAATGACAATTTGGGGTTTAATCAAAAGAAGCCAGTGTCTGTGTGATTGATCGAAAGAGTCTGACGGGAACGCCTCGTGCGCGGGGAAGGGCTGCTTTATTTACACATTTATGGTCAGTTTGTCCCGCTGCCCCGCAGATCTTAAGTAGTTTATTTCACGAGCTGCTGGCCGCTGACAGCGTGCGCACCGCGCGTTCACCTCGCGCGCCGCATCCCACCGCTGCCTGTCACCTCACAAATCATGTCAGCACAGGGCTCTGCCTCGCGTCGTTATCAAACTAACCCATTCTAATCTGGAGTGTTTGAAGGATAATACTTTCCAACAAAGTATGTCCATGAAGACAGGCGCGGCCACGTTTTGCTGCATGCACGCGCCCAACCCTGTACGCGTGCACACGCGATGCTTTGCTGCCCTGCGCGTTCACAATCCACCACAAAGCCAAAGGCGTGTACGCGAGCAGGAAGAAATGGTTGGAAGTTTGTGTGAGCGTGTGTGTGTGTGTGTGTCTGTCTGTGTGTGTGTGGAATCCGCAGGGATGGTAGCCTTCTAACAACCAGAACCAGCCCAAACAGATGGGAAGGGACTGAAGAATATCCAGTCAGCATTAAGACATCTTTTACGTTACATTACAAATGACATCCATTATTACTATTGTTGTTATTAAAATTATAATAATTATTATTATTGTTGTTGTTTATATTGTATAGCTAGTGATTGTTAATAGGACAATCATGGCATCAATATTAATAATAGTAGTAGCAGTAGCAGTATTAGTAATAACAACAACAACAACAACAATAATAATAATAATAATAATAATATAAGATCAATATTATTAAGGAGAAAATTATTAATATAATTAGTAATTATTAATATAAATATTATCTGCTATATGTTGTCTGTTGTCCGCAGTGAAACGAAGCTGAGGATTACAATCAAGCCCACTGCTCTAATCTCTAGACTTAGATGCTGACCTATTAGCTATTGCTAATGTCCTCGCTACAACATCTGTGCAGAGTAGAGTTAGGGTTAGTCAGGAAAGTGCATCCTGTCCTTGCGTCCTTAGCCTACTCCAACATCTGTGTACACAAGAGCATGTTAGTCAGGAAAGTGGATCCTGCCCTTGTGTCCTCGCTCAAACATCTGTGCAGGCTAAGTGTACAGTTAGTCAGGAAAGTGCATTCTGTCCTTGTGTCCTTGCTCCAACATCTGTGTAGGCTACACAAGAGCATGCTGAGGGTTGGTCAAGGAAGTGCACCCTGCTTTTGTGTGCAAAGACATTAGCATTTTTATCTTGACATTAATAGGTGGGCTAATTCCATTTATCTAGCACACACCAATGACAGTTGCACAATTAGCACAATTTTCTTTCTTTGTTTCTGAGTGTACTCGGGCTAATAAAGTATGTCGGAATGATCCCTATTGCATGGAAGTCGGTTGTACTCGGGCTAGCAAAGTCTCAGACTGGTTGGGGGTTGAATGGAAGTCGGCTGTACTCGGGATAATAAAGTATCTCTGACTGGTTGGGGGTTGATTGGAAGTCGGCTGAGCAGCGCAGACTCAGGTGGCCTCGTGAAACGGGCAGAGGGCCGTGAGGTGGACAGTGGAGAGGAAATAGGCCTACTGGACATAGCAAAGGAGAAAGTCATATACTGCTCTTGAGTCCACCGACACACACGCACACACACACTGCTGTCTAGCTTACTGTAGACAGCCCCCTGACACGCACATGCATACACACACTGCAGCTTACTGTTAGGCTGCGGGCTATTGCTTTTGTGCCGAGCAAGATAAATGTGTGCGCTTAAAAACATTTTCAATCAAGTGGCGTTGTCTTGGTTGTGTGCTGAAGTCTCGGTCCCTCAGCCAGCGCGGGGAGCAGTTGTAGGCCGCGAGCACTTTATTGCTTATATTCCAAACAAAGAGCCCTGGAAGCCTGCACGCGATCAATCTTCCTCGCCAGAAGCCGTGACAGCTTACTGCCCCACGAACACATTTAAAGCATCTAACAGTCTCCTGCCTCATACGCCTCGCGGACAGGCCAAAGCACAACACTCGCGCACAACAGTGTTTACGGGTTTACTACAACCTTTGCATTTTTAACACATAGAGCCGGAAATGGAACGGAATGAAAATGTCCGATATGGATGTTGGGGAGGTGGGAGGGTGGCGAGCCAGCGGCGCAGTGTTTGCCTTTATTTTCTCACATTTGGGAGATATTTCTTTCTTTTGGAGAAGATTGTTCTTATCGAAGAAAAGCTTTCGGCATGAGTAGGATGAACTGTTCTGAGGAAAAAGAACGAATGTTTTCTAGTCAGACACTGGAGTCTTTGTGCGGACTGGCGCGTGGGTGTTGGCATTCTTCAAATCTTCCCACTCGGCCTTCTGCTTTTCAAAACCATACCGCTATTTTCTCACGGTTAAGAAGAGCTACTTTACTCAATGCTGTGAGGGCACAGAGTGTAACTATACTCTTGCTAATTCTGTAATTCGGTGCACAGGCCTATTTGCTCCACGTGGAACTAAGATTCTGTAACATGCGCGCGTCAAATTGACTCGAGTAGTGGAAGACAATGGCGCGCAGACACACCTTTAGTCTGAATAAAAACGGTGGAATGGCGCACACTATGTGAGTACTGGACAGTGTCTCAGATGGTTTAGGGGGTTCTTTCTTACTTTCAGGGTATAGTCAATGTAGACATTGAAAAAAAAAAACACAAACAATCTAGCCTGTCATAATAATAACGACTTGTGGCAAAGAGAGCGATAAAGAAAGGGAGATTTTGTTATGAACTTGAAATAAGAAAAAACACAAATGTAATTTTATAATGTATGTTTATCATTATCGTAACGTATTGTGCATAAAAAATATCACATATGACATATATCACATTTTCGAAGGAGTAATTGTAACTGCGCATTGGGACAAAAGGACTATTTTTTGTATCGGATTTCACACGTCATAAAACATAACTGTAAGAATAATTAGCCGACAATGAATTACACTTCACTTTTTTTTCCTTTTTTTTTTAGTGTATTATTTATTTACATATATAATTATTATATTTTTGTCCAGGAAGAAACGATCAGAGAATTTTTTTTTTTTTTGGAAAATGGCCTTCGTGGCTGGTCTGCTCCTCGCGGTCTGGCAGGATTATTAGCGCGATGACGGCTGCCTGTTTCCAGCTCGTGCTCCCCGCAGCGCTGTCCTGCGCCAGGCTCTATAACGTCGACTTTATTTGATGTAAATAAAAGTGGTCACTTGAGGTCCGAGCCTGAGGATTCTTGTCAGTGTGTATGATGTGTCTGGCGCGCGCAGAGCGCAAACGCCTGCGTGCTCCGCTGACCGGCTGTTCTGGAATAAATCACGGCGTTCGAGACCTCAGCTGAGAATGAACTAAGAGCACGTTTGGAGCTTACAAATACACACTATCTTTACGCAATTATTCTTTTTAATATTACTAATGTTGTATTTTAAATCAGTAGAATGCCTACTATTGCTATGAGTATAGTTATAATACATTTGTGTAATACGTTGTACAAATAAAATGGAATTTAATAAAAGGATCAAATTATTGCATTTTTAATTATGATTTTTAAATGTTTTTTACTGTAAATACTGTTGTACAATGTGGCTGCCTTTATTCGTTCACAAAACCACAGGCAGCGTCACACATTAATACAGTAACATTTAAAATTAATAGCCTATAAAATAAATAGATAAATAAATAAAATACACCCCCCATTTAGACAACAATGCGACTGTTGTAATTTGACTATATAATTATTCGATATCGTAGGCGTACATTGAGCACACACATTATTTATAGATTTTAATTTCATTTTTTAGGATGTGCACACACACACACACACACACACACAAACACATATGGATAGTTAGACTAAATAGGCCAAATACGGATAGTTTAGCCTAAAAGTGCCGAAATAAGGAGCTGACAGTCTGCAGAGGCTGAGAGTGCGAGGAAGAGTCTGCTACACAGAAGGCTCGCGCAAGGTTTAATGGCTGCAGCTAGGGTCACGGGGAAAGACCGCGGCTGTGTGTGAATTTGTGAGCTTAGTGCGCTCGAGGGTGTTTATTTATATGACCGGAGGTGGCGAGCGCTCTACTGGCGCTCTTGTCCATGATGGATGAGCACCGACACCCCCTCACACACAAACACACACACACTCTCTCTCTCTCTCCCTTTTTCTCTCCCTCTCTCTCTCTCACACACACACAAATATTTTTTCTCTCACACACATGCAAACAGTCTTGTATTCGCTACTGCGTTATTTACGTGCAAGTTAAATGCATAAATACTACTACTAATAATAATAATAATAACAATAATAATCACAACAATAATATTAATAGCCCTAATAATAACAATAAGAAGAAAATCAGCTAACAGAAAAGCAGTTGTATTGATGCTTTGATAGTGCAGAACTACAAACTGGAGTCCTTTGAGACTTTAAATATTGCAGTAACTTGGGAGGAGAGAGGAGAAAGCCAGAGAAGAGGGACCAGGAGAGGAGAAGAAAGGAGAGGAGAGGAGCAAGAGGAGGTCAGAGGAGGAAGTGTCCGCTGTTCCAATGAGATTCTGCGTTCTGTATTTGCCCTGGTGGAGTGTGTGTGCGTGCCTGTGTGTTGCTCTCATGGCTAGCAGTAACACTGTCCTGCTCTGTGTTGTGTGTGTGTGTGTTTGTTACTCTGTGTTGTGTGTGTGGGGTTGGTGTGTATTGTATGTATCTATGAGTGTGTGTGAGAGGTTGTTGTGTGTTGTGTGTGTGTGTGGGTGCGCGTGTGTGCGTGTGTTGCTCTCATGGCTAGCAGTAACACTGTGCTGCTCTGTGTTGTGTGTGTGTTTGTGTTACTCTGTGTTGTGTGGGTGGGGTTGGTGTGTATTGTGTGTATCTATGAGTGTGTGTGAGAGGTTGTTGTGTGTTGTGTGTGTGTGAGGTTGGTGTGTGTTGTGTGTATGTATGAGTGTGTGTGGGGTTTGTCAGTGTTGTGTGTTTGAATTGTGTGTATAAATGTGTGTAGTTGTGTGTGTGTGTGTGTGTGTGTTTATGGGTGTGTTTAGAGTGCGTGTAAGTGTGTGTGTGTGTGAGTGAGTGAGTGAATGAGTGAGTGTGTGAGAGAGAGAGAGAGAGAGAGAGTCTAGAATGTGTGTTAAGAGGAAGAGGCTTTGAAGTGGTGTATAGTAAAAGGTTAAGAAGGAAGAAGGAGTGTGTGTGTGTGTGTATGTGTGTGATGGCTTGGTCATGCCAGCAGCGCTGCCTGCAAGCCTGACCTGCAGAGTGATGGATTGGGGTCAGAGGTCACACTGCAGCTTTGGGTTCTCCTGCTCCCGGAAGTTTCCAGAACACCAGCTCAGAACATGAGAACTGACTCCTCTCGAGAACAACAGGAGGAGGGACTAGAGAGGGGAAGAACAGACAGAACGACAGAGCGTTCAGAGAGAGGGGGGAGACGGAGAGAGAGAAAGAGACTAGGAGAGAAAGACGGACAGGGGGAGAGAGAGAGAAAGTGAGGGAGGGAGGGAGAGAGGAAGAGAATGAGAGAGAGAGACAGAGGGTAGGACTGTGTGTGTGTGTGTGAGAGAGAGAGAGAGAGGGTGGGAGTGAGAGAGAGGAAGAGAGGGAGGGAGGGAGAGGAGCGAGACAGAGGTAGAAAGGGAGGGAGGATGACAGAGAGAGAGAGAGAACAACAAAGAGAAAGAGACTTGTGTCTATGTGTGTCTCTACATAAGTACTGTGTATGTGTGTGTGTGTGTGTGTGTGTGTGTGTGTGAAGTTAAAGAAGTGAATATCAATTATAAACTCTCAGATATTTTTTTGAGTATGTTTATGTAGAGGACACTAATGATGGTTTATATCTTTAGTAGTAGAATCATATGTGTGTCTCACGTGTCTCCTGTGTGTCTCCTGTGTGTCTTGTGTGTGTGTGTCTCAAGTGTGTCTTGTGTGTGTGTGTGTCTCACGTGTGTCTTATGTGTGTCTCACATGTGTCTCCTGTGTGTGTGTGTGTGTGTCTCCTCTGTGTCTCCTTCCCACACGGGATCAAAAAGAGTATAATTCTATTCTGTG
>JAGFZM010004301.1:3195-17205 GCA_017657215.1 Limnothrissa miodon
TGGCAAATTCATTTAAGCTTGGTTTTCATAGTCCCTGCCGCATGCATTCAGTCTGTGTGTGGAGATAGTGGTCCTGTCCCAGTGCAGACTGTTCCAAGCGACGGTAGAGTGTCTGTGGCGGGTCCCCTGTTAGAGGTGAAATCCTCCCAGTGTGGGTCCCTTCTGACAGAGGTCTACAGTTTTGTCTGACACTCGTACCTCCGTGTCTTCCCCTTTTGCACCAGCTGAGAGATCAGAGGCGAACCGCCTGCTTGCCGTCACGTTCGTTTAGCGCGTCAAAGGAGCAGCGGCAGCTGTCGACACAACACCGGCACTGCCAAGAGCCATTACCCCCACTAACACCACAGACACACCCCAGCGCACAGGGCCCCGCCACACAGCCACTTCGCACAGCGCACGCAGCTTAATGCGGCTTTGAAGATGGGGGGAAAACAGAAAATAAACAAGCCAGCTCAAGAATAAATAAAGAAAAATAAATAAATATATAAAGCAACAAACAAGCAGCCTTGATAATGACCTGGTGTTTTGAAGAGGTGAAAGCATATGGCCCCGGCATGCTCAGTCTCCACCCCCTGCCATACCCCCACCGCGATACGGAGCCAGCGCTCCCAGTGCAAGTCACTTTGATCATGTGACCTGTTAGCTGGCCCAGGTGTGGAGGAGGCATTAGGTATGCCTGGCAGGTAGCACTCGCAGAAAGGTAGCCATCCACAGAGCCGTAATGAGATGCCTGCCAACTGCTCTTCCATCTGCTGTTTGGCGTTGTGCCGTTGAGCATTAAATCACCGGCCAAAAGTTTTTGCTTTTTTTGCAGTTTCATGGCACTCTCTTTCTCTTGTTCTCTCTCTCTCTCTCTCTCTCTCTCTCTCTCTCTCTCTCTCTCTCTCTCTCTTTTCTCTTCCCTTTTCAATGTGCCAGTGTGTCTTTCTATCCTCTTGAGTGGGCCTGTACATGAGCTCCTTTTCAGGAGGAATCAAAAGAGCTAATTTCACTGAACCAACAAAAAGCCCTTCCATCAGACCAGTGGCTTCAGGGCTTGAAGTGTGGACTTGTGGAGTTGACAGAAGGGATTGTCCTCTCGTCTCAGTCTGTCTCTCCATCCTCTCTCTCTCTCTCTCTCTCTCTCTCTCTCTCTCTCCCCTCTATCTTGCACCATTAGGACCTATTCCAGCGTAGTCACCCAAAGCTGGATACTAAGAGGATTTTCTGCTGTCAGGCTCCTCAGTATTTGAGTGACAGCAGGAAGTGGTCAAGTTTGGCTGTTTTTATCTGTCACACAGCACGGTACGGGTTAGTCTCCCAACTGCAATTGTACTTCACAACAAATGTGCTACAGGCAAAAGAGAGGGAAAGATTTGGAACCAAACTGGAAAACAGTAAAAACAACTGAGAGCCGCAGTCTAAGGTACTTTAGTTTGGACATGAAATAACTCAAATGCTGCACTTAAGGTTGTCACTGATTTCATCTTCAGCACTTTCAAAAACACTTTACAGCAATCAAAACGGTTTATCATCCAACTGTTCAGCTATCTTGTGACAGTTTTCTAAGCTTTCTGACAAAGTTGTATGAAAATTCAAATGTCAAATGACTACGCCAGTACAACATCTTTCTCCGGTGCCGGGATATGTTTTTGTTGTTGTACAGGAGAACAGCTGATTAGCCCATTGTACTGCAGACATGAGTAAAAGTCTAAAATATCTCACTGTTGGAAAAGGATACCTTTTCTAGTAGAGAGGCTTTTTAACCTGGCCACAGAGGGATGAGGTGATTGCACTGATTACGCTGACCCTGAGTCACAGTGCCTCTGATTGAATCACACCAACACTTGATGGTTTCTGTGATTTTCACAAAGGCCTCCTGCGGTACAAACTCCATTTTGATGAGTCTGGGCCACAAGACACCGCCTCTTACGGACGGACAGTACGGGATGTTTCAGTTTCAAGTGGCCTCTGGCATCCACGTACCTCTTCGGCTCTGCCTGTGCCTTCTGCAACTTGGCTGATTGATCTGCGGTATTTGAGCTGGCGCTAGCTTCTGTAGGGATCGCGTCACTGCCTCAGCTCCACCGCTGATTGATACAGTGTGCAGCTAGTGGCCCAGCTCAGGACTTCACAGAATCCTATTTCCGTTTGCTGCATCGGGAAGGCAGTCCAGCGAGTTTCCAAATGATTTGTTTTTTAAAAAAAAAAGGCGCTGAAGAAGAAACAGGGGCAGCCGTGGGGCGAGGCATCCATCAGGAAGGAGGGTGTGGATCCATGGGAACCTGCACTCAGCCAGAAACAAGAGAGCCTGGAGGGCAGTCTCTGCAGCTGCTGCTGTGCCCGTGGCTGCTGGGGGTTAAATATGTCCGATTGCTGACACACTCCTGCAGTACCTGGAGTTTACTCGTGGACGAGGCCGGTGTAAACCCTTTTTCTGTCTCTCTGTCTGACTTTCTGTCTGTCTGTCTGTTCTGTTAATTTTCATTCATCAGCCTTAGTTTTTTTCCTGTCACTTTCTACATATTTTTTGCCACTTTCATCTTTGCCCTCTCTGTTGGAAATGTTTTTTTTTTTTTCTCTCTCTCTTTCTGCTAAACGCTCACAGGTACAAAGACACACACTGACCAATTATGCATTGATTGAGACAAATTGTGAAGTCAATAGACTCTTCAAAAATAGACACGAATCAATGGAGGCCACGGATGACCTTCTCCCTCATGTGTCCGCATGTGTTCCGGCGGCTACATGCCTTCAATGTATGCCTGCATTACAGGCTCTTTCTACGCCGCAATAAATCACAGTTTGCCCAAGCATGACGGGGAGAGGTGAAGTTGTGTTCTGTATGACTGCCATCACGTCTTTACTCTATAAATAATGGCTGGCTATCATTCTGGCTGGCGTTGGCCACTATACTGGCGGCGTGAAGCCGAGGGAAGCTCTACATGATGGTACACACAGAGCAATAACAAGAGCTGGACTCCTTTGTTATGCTTGAGTAAACCCTGCCTGTCTGACTGACAACGATTGGGCCCCGAATGTCCTGCTGTCAGTTTGTTTGTTTGTGTGTTTGTGTTTATTTGTGTTTATTTATCCATTTCTTTCCTGTCAGGTGTCTTGTTGTCTTCCTTGTTGCCCTGATGTTTGTTATGTAGAACAACATCTGTCCCACATCATGAGTCCGTGGAGTCAGGAAAGTGTTTTTTTTTATTATTATTCTTACTTTATTTTGCTGAACAGCTCTGGCGTTGTTACTGTTTGTGTGGGTGTGTGTTTTGGGCTCATGCAATTTTGATACGCATTATTTGTAGGTGCTTTGAGGTAGACTAAATAAGTCTAAATAGATCTTATTTTGAACTAACCCTTATCCTGGCGTCTGGTTATAAATCACTGCAATTTAGATAATTCCTCTGCTTAAGACACTAATATGACAGAAATTTTGACAGAACCCTCGGTTCCCTTGGTCTAATGCTAATAGATGGTGTTTTAACAGTGCTTACTGTGTTTAAATGGACCCCCGGCTGTGTAAAAAGGCACAACGCTACTAAGAGCAGATGGTGAGTAAATGATGGCCGTTGGAGGCCGTTGGAGGCTCAGGTAAACTGGAGCGAAGATTTTTCACTTCAGGTCGCTCATGTGCAGAAGCACTAAAATAAGATGTGCGTTATATGGACCATACGGAAAACGTTTATGGAAACTGTGTGTGTGTGTGTGTGTGTGTGTTGGTTTAGACAGCAAAAGTGATTTACGGTAGCAGCAATGCTGAAAAAATGTAGCCTTGCTTAGAAGTCTGAGTCCGGCTGAGTTATGTAGGCACATCTCAGAGTACAGCTGTCAATCAAACAGCCTGCATAGATGATTGACAGATTAAGCTCTGTGATGTGGGATGGCTGTGGACACTTAAGAACCAGCAACGATATGTGATTGATAGGAGCAGGAATGAAAGGTGCACTGTCTCTCTGAGACGGGTGCATAGCTGTACCTGCCTACATGCCCGTAAGCCGAGTGCTTGCGACCAATCGGATTGCTTAGTTTTCACCCAACCACTGTGCCCCGTCTCGTGTAGCTTCGCACCTTAGTTCAGATCAGTGCACAAGCAAGTCAGTCAGTCAGTCTCAAGCTGATAACAAAGACACTAGGTCAGCCCAATTTGAATTAGTGTTGTCAGGGTTACTTGTTCATCTGTTCGATGTGTGTGTTGAGATGGCAACAGTCCCATCCAGAACCCTACATTTTGCCAATGTTGGCACCACTCATCACAGAAGGTTTAATGGGGTTCGGTAGAGATGCACTGTAAGCCCCCACCCCTCCCACCCCCATCACATGACCTAAAGTATGCAGATTATATTTCAGTGGCTAATGGCGCGTCTGCATGTGCTGATGAAACTGGCCAACCCTCTGGCTCAGGGACTACCTGTAATATCACAATTATTCATTACACACCAAAACCGACCGATTGTGTGTGTGTGTGTGTGTGTGTGTGTGTGTGTGTGTGTGTGTGTAGAGAGAGAGAGAGACAGAGAGGTGGGGGTAATTGTAATCATAAATACCATTATTTCAAGGTTGGCAGGGGTGAGAGGATAAGACAGCTAATAGGTTTATGGCTTTTTGTCTTTGTTGAAAGAGAAACATCTTACAGTTTACAGTATTCGTGTTCATAAAACAACTACCACTGCTTACATTCATTCAGTGCTTTTGAAGACAACCGAGGTGGGGGAGCAAACTGACCAGCTACTAACCTGCAAACTAACCTGGATGACGTTCACCACAGTAATGCATAAGTGGATGATTAGGGGGCCAAAGTGAAAACAATACTCCAGGTCACTTTTTATATCACTAAGTGACTCTGAAAGCGGTTTTGTTCCCCAGGGAGTTCAGGGCACTTTGGATGTGTCAAAGCCTGTATTAGGGCAAAGGAGCAGCCATGAAGCACAACAGCTTGTTGTTTCTCTACGTAAAGGCGAAACACTGTGCACAAAGACACACACACACACACACACACACACACACACACACATACACACATACACAAACATTTAACAAAACACACAGTGCTCTTCTGGCTTACATGCTTCTCTTGTTCCCCCATGTGCTCCTAATGACCTTCAGAAATGTCAGGGAGAGTGTCTGGGCTGCCAGCGGCTCTTTGCCTCTCATTACCAGGACCTCCAGGAGGGGGCCAGGCCACTGTGAAGCGCTGCCCAGCTCCCCTCACTCTCCTAGGGGTGCCACTAGAGTAGAGGTGGGGGGTTGTGGGGGGGTAGGGAGAGGGCGTGTGTGTGTTAACACCGGGTCAGGGCTGTGGCTGTGTATGTGAGTGTGTGTGAGTGAGTGAGTGAATTTAGCAAGTGTGTGTTTATGTGTGTGTGTGTGTGTCCTTGTATGCTCACCTGCAGGTGTGTGTGTGTGTGTGTATGTGTGTGTGTGTGTGTGTGTGTGTGTGTGTGTGTGTGTGTGTGTGCATGCTTGTGGACTGTGTCAGAAGACCATGATCCCTTTCCCCCTCAGTATTTTCACCATTGGCGTTGCTCCTCTCCGACTGGCTGTGAACGGAAGGTTCCATTGCTGCGTGTAAGCTCGCTTTTAATTAGTGCACTAAGAGGATTTCTTGTAAAGACACATTGAAAATCGCTGTGTCTTCTGAGGGTGTGCGTCTCCAATGGCAATAATGAAATGTTATAGGATTTTCCCTCTTTGTAATTCATGCTGCCTGTTTTATCGGTGTGGCCTATGTAGCTAGCAGCAGAGGGAACCAACTACCTTTCACACTCAGTCAACTTCTCTTGTTCCTCTGTCATTAGCCATGGGTGCAGTGTCAGAAACTCACACACTCACAAATACACATGCACATACAGTACACCAGACACTCACACACACACACACACACACACACACACACACACACAGACGAGCTGTCATTTCCTTACTTCTCAGACAGATACAGTGTAGGGGATTACGTAAAATGGTCTAACACTTTGAGTTGATTTTGAGTTGTTCCCGTTTGAAGGACAGTACTGGGATCAAGTTGAATTCTTCTCTCTTTTACTCTCATTTCCTTTTGCATCACTCTTCCCTTGTAACACCCTGACTACCCTGGGCCTCTTCACGCCTTTGAAGCTTTTGCTTTAGATACGATATCTGTGAGCGTCGGCAGGTCAGTCAGGTGTTCAGTCAGAGTAAAACATGAATGGATCTCGGCGGCATAAACCACCCTTGAGCTAGATCCTCACACAGTATTTGACCCGCGTCTCACCCACTTCTCTTTTCCCTGGGGGTTCCAGTCGGTCTGTTTGAATATTAAAATTCAAATAAAGTCAAGCGTGCTTTGCGTATGCCCATGATCTACATAAGTGAGTGAAAACGGGTGAAAATTAGATTTGATTTGTGTTTGAGTGCGGTGCATGGCTCTCATCACGAGAGATCATGCCCAATTTAAAGCCATTTGATGTCCATGCGCTGCGTTTCCAGATGGCTATCACAGCTACCATTGAGTTATTACAGCACCTTTCTCTTCCCGCACGCCGCCCTCATCCTGTCCGCTGTCATAACCGGTCCCCTCTTCCTTCTCCCGTCTCCTCCAGGACCCCCAGTCCTCCTGGACGCAGTAATAGGAGGCTCGGCCGCGAGCCTGTCCCCCTCCTCGTACTCTCATATCAGCTAATGGCTGGTGACACCAGTGATTTATATCCTTGATTAGAGTTTTTCCTTCCGTGCTCTCTGGGTGTCTCTGTGTGTTTGACATGGGCCTGTCCTTCTCATTAGGACCCTAATGCATGTCACAGCTCAACCCCCTCCTCCCCGTCCCCTTATCTGATCACTGGCTGAGGGGTGCGAGCACCCATACTAAATTGGGATGTGTCACGGTGAGTGGGCCAGAAACATCAAAGTCGCCCATATTCATCATCCCCCCCCCACCCCCCACCCCCCTCTGGAGGAAGTGGCGCTTCTGATCTCCGTTATGGTATGTTTCATGTCTGTTATGATTTGACACACACTGACAAAGGATGTTAGTATAGGCATTCAGAGCCCTGAGTTCTGTGCAGAGATATTTATTTATTTCTTGGTGGGGGGTTGGTGGGGGATCACTTGGACAAGATCCATCATGCATCCTTTAGTGCCTTTACTGGCCTGGCCTGTCCTTACTATCCTTACACCACACTAGGGGGAAGAATGGAATTTCTGAAAGCATTGCACACACACACACACACACACACACACACACACACACACACACACACACACATACACACACAGTCACTCTCAGACCAGTGTTTGCCATGCTTTTGTAATCTGTGTCCTGATCGTGACCTCTCCCTTTCCGAGGGCGAGACAGCACAGCTCACCTTGACTCCCTCTCTGAGAGGTTTCCTGTGTGCGCATCGCAGGATGAATGCAAACTCCTTGGCGGGACCTGCGGCGGGATACATTAGGCAAAGGGCGAGGAGAACAGGGAGGAAGAGGAGGATGAAGAAGAGGAAGAGAGATGCTGGGGTCCTAGTGGGACAAGATGAAAGGAGAGAGAGACAGAGACAGAGAGAAGAAGGGAAGGAAAGAGAGAGAGAGCAAGAAAGGGAGGGAGCAAGAATTGGAGAATGCACTGCTATGTGAAGATCCCCATAAATAATCCTGTCAATCCATTAAAAAAGGAGAAGGGCCAGGGGATAGTGGTTAGACAGGGGTTATGAAAAGACGAGTCTCTTTTCTTCACTCCGCCAACTGACTGAGAAGAAAGTGTAACTCTTGGCAAGGACGCTGTGACTTGCCCTGGCGTGGCGCCGCCCATTGAGATTCCATACGGTGGAGATGGGTGTTGTCTGTGTACCCCCCCGAGCCTTCATTCCCAGGCAAGCAGAAGCAATTATACAAGCCAATGCTTCACAGCAACATCATTTCTGGCCCGTAACATCCATGAGGAATAACTATTTCCTTGGCAGTAAAATCAATGAGCGCTCAGTCAGATGGCCGGCCACTGTTGTATCCACTATACATGTCTCTCTGCTTTCTTGCCGTCACTGAGACTTATACTTCTACTCTTTTTTTACTCTCCCCCCTTTCTTCTCTTCAAATCTGTTCAATCTATTCTCCTTTTCTAGTTTCTTTCTCTCTATCTTTAATTTTGCTTAAATCATTTTCATTCATTGCTGGTCATTCATTTTCTCCTACTTTCTTTCTTTTTTTCAGATCTTTTGAATCTTTCTGTCATTCTTTCTTTTCTCTCGTTCTTTTTTTACCTCACATGTACAAAAGTGTGTCCATGTTTTAGCGCCTGTTACTCAAGATATAAGGCTTCACTACAGAGCATCTCAATACAAAGGTGAATTTGTATGCTCACTGCCAGGTTAGCATTGTAGAACAGAAGAACAGAACAGCTTGAAGGCTTCACTACAGAGCATCTCAATACAAAGGTGAATTTGTATGCTCACTGCCAGGTTAGCATTGTAGAACAGAAGAACAGAACAGCTTGAAGGTTGGGCAGTCGGCCTTCATAAAATCAACAACAACATAAATGCCCTTTGTAATACAGGTTACTGTGTAGATGCACTAAAATCCTTTAAAAAAAACAAAACAAAACAAAAAAACAAAGAATAAGTTCTAAATACAGTACATGGATAGCTTGGTTCTTACACTCATCCATTAAAAAAAAAACATTCAGTACTATAGAAGCGTGTTTAACATAAACGTGGTTCAATTTGTGAAGCATCCAAATGTCTTTTCTGCAATCATTGGGTTGATTGCCTGTAGATGTACCCAGTGCCTGCGGAAGCATTTGGATGCATCTGCATCTGGTAATTCCGCCTCAGGAGATGCCATGAGGGCTGTTGGCAGATCATTACTGTGTGTGTGAGAAACACACTTAGGACTAGAGGTAGTAGAGAAAGAAAGACAAGAAAGGCAAGAAATACAACACAAGAAACATAAAGGATAGATAGACATTGAGTGGTTTTAGTTGTCGTTTGTCATAATTTTTGACACAGTTTGGTTGACTTGGTCTAAAGCACTTTCTGAGAGTGGTGTGTAGTTGAGTGGAGTGCATTAGCCCGAGGCGTACCATTGTTTGTGCTCCTCTAGTCTTCTCTTGGTGACATATTCATCGCCCTTTACCTTCTTCATTTGCCGTCATTCTGTCTGTGGAGCTGTCAATAGCCACACAGGACTTTGAATATCCCCCATCACAGCAGGTGGACCTTGTGATTTCCCCCTGAAGCCCTGCGCCTGCCTGTCAGCTCTTTTGTCTTTGTTGACAGGGAATCCATCTTGAAGGTTTTGATGCCGTAATGAGTCTTGCATTATGGTGCAGCGGGCTGTGTGTGCAAATGCGCTCGCCACCGGGCATTTTGAGTGACTGGCCCTGCACCGTCCGACGTGCGCACGCAGACACACAGAATGGTTGCGGCATTAAGAGAGACAGCTTTATGATGCTAATTGTGTTTCGATGAAAGCCCAGAAAAATGCCACCATCGCTGCAGATGAGGGCTTTCGATTAGTCCTCAGACGCATGCTGATTGCTTTCAGGCGCCCGTGACGAGAGCTCTCCATCCGCATGCGAAAGACACACACACACAGCTCTGTCCATGCATTGTGACGAGCAGACAGCAGGAGCCTATGGGACTCCAAATCTCCCAAAGGGTTTTCTAATATCTTCTCTCTGAAGGACAGCTCTCTGAAGGAACGGCTATGCATTGGGCTTCCTCAAAGGAACACAATGTAACTTTTCATCAACTTTTTGATGAGCCCTTTTGATCAGACTATTTGCTCTTCTCTAAATTGATTAGTGTTTATTTTAGTTTTATGAAAGATGGATAAAATCATGTGTAATTCTCACCATCCATCTAGGATATGCACTAATCAGCATTAAGAGCAGGGTAGAGACCCCTCCACTATTGACATGGCATGATCCATGACAATGATGACTGTAAACTCCAATTAGCGTCGTATATGTGGGTCTAGATGTTCAGTGTCTAAGATGCCTTTTAGGTTAGCACATACTCTAGTACTACATTAATACTCAACATTGTGGCTATTGTCACCAACATGTCACATGTATGTGTTTCACCCTATATTGATTTTTACTTCCATGTAGGGATGGGCATGGGAAATTATTACTGCATCAGTATACAGTATACAGTAAACATTTAAAAGAAATAACAGCATGAGGTGAAGCTGAAGCGCTTTATCTACACGATGCATTGTATGTAGATGTGCATAGGAACTGCCATTTGTGGGAATTCACTCCATTTCCACCAATACATTAATTTCCCTTTGTGTCTTTGCGATCAATACTATCTTAAAAATATGTTTTCTAGGTTAACAGAAGGAAGGAATCACACTTTATTTCAGCCTCTACAGCCAGAAATATTAATGTCTAGTTGCTAACCAACGAAAAAGTTATCCATAGCCATGCTAGTGCTTTAAGATTACAGTCTCAATAAAATCAACCTTGGTAGATAACATTACTGCTGTCAGCTAAAATTAACATTTGCATCTAAAGTTTGTTTACATCAATATTCAAGTTTGACCAAAACTCTTAAATGCTAGCGAGCTAGCCCAAATCGCTATCTATATTCCCATAGAGACCCAGTCAAATTGATTTGCCGTGCAAACATGAGCAAGCTAATTCACTGATGAGTGCTGCCACTGCTAACTTTTATGCTGCTACTCCCATGCTACCTCACAGACCTTAGAATGGTCAATAAGCAGGTTTCCATCCAAGGAGCTTTTGCGAGAAAATATTTTACATTTTTTACCGATATAGCTGATGGAAATGCTAATTATCGATCAAATTTTGTAAATGTCGACATGATATTTTTCTGATTAACTTTAGCGCATTAATGCAATATCGCCACTTCAGATGTCGCAAAAAAACTACTTTGGAAACACTTTTTGTCAATAAAAAGGGCGTTAACACACATAAAGGTATCCCATAATGCATCAGGACTATACAGAATCCACACAACATCTCAAGCCGTCGGCCGTGTCAATCACTGAGCCGTCGATCTAGAATGGTTGAGTCCGGTTTTATAATACCTCCATGGTTGAGCCAGATATTATCTGTTAAGTGTCTCGCAACCTCCTCTGAGAAGGTCTTATTTTGTGGTCTCTCCCATATCCGTGGGGTTATCACACTGGGGTATTTTGTTCGAGCTCTAGGGCAATCAGAAAAGCAACTTCTTCATTCTTTGGATATTTTGTTATATTCCAATTATTTGGGAACTGAAATGACCGTAAGGTGGCAAATAAAAAAAGTCTGAGTAATCTCTCCATCTTTATTTAGCGGAGGAGGGTGTCACTTGGAAAACAAAGGTTGATAGGTTGATAGGTAGATCATTTGTATTCTGTATCTTTGCCAGCTGCTGATATGAACGTGCAACCACATTGTTTGACCTCTTGGAGTATGTTTTCAAATTATTATATTTTTTTTTTATCTAATGTGCAGCAAGTAGCTAAGATTTTTGGGACAGTTCCTCAAGCTCATAAAATAAATTTGGGGTGCACATAAATTGACAGGGTCGGTCGGAAACCGGAACCAACCATTTTTTATGCCCAATCATGAAGTGCAAATTAATGAATTTTTAATCGATCATTATTTTCATGTTTGATTGTCGCTGATGGGTTCGAGTACTTGATTAATCAGGTTTGATGGAAGATCAACATTTCTGATCTAATATTCTCATTTAATGTATGTGTGTTGTGTTTAGGGAAAATGTATTTGGTATGAAACAAATTATAAACCATCAAATTGTGTAAAATTTCACAATTATTTCAGTCACTTAAAAAGCAGCAAAAAGCCTTCAGGAAATCACAATGCCGTGTCTCTGTGCTGTGGTTGTAATTTTCAGAAAATAAAATGTTTACACTCACAGTGAGATTTCCTCTTCAGTACATTTCATAACACCTTTGTGTGCTTGTGCGTTTTGTCTAACAGCAACATCATATGCGGGCCCTGACATGTTCAGAAGTGCTGCTATTGGATGCTCTGTAGACTGTAACTCTATGTTGATGTCCTTTACGGCCATGAATCAACTTATTGCAGGTTCAAGCAACTTGTCTAGTTATTGCAGGGTCAGGCACTAATACACAGGGCACCTGTGAAGTCCATAACCCCAAACACACACACACACACACACACACACACACACACACACACACATGCGCATGCACACGGTCGTAGTAGTAACTCATTCCAGGTAAAAACATAACGGCCTTGAGGTTTTCTGCTGAATCGACCTCTCTGTGTTCTGGCTGGTGGTGTTTATGTTCCCTTAAAACATGGAGCTGCATTGGCAGAACACTAAACCATGAAGATGCTTTGAAAAGGACTTAGAATCCATTAGAGAAGAAGAAAAGCTTTAAAGAGAGAGGGAGAGAGAGAGAGAGAGAGAGAGACATAGAGAGCTAGATAGAGAAAGGAGAGAAAATGTGAGTGAGAATATAAGCGTGACTGAATTATTGTGAATTTGTGTGTGTCTATGTGTATTTGGTTTGTGTGTGTGTGCGTGTGTGTGTGTGTGTTGTGATGTGTTGTGTGTGTGTGTTGTGATGTGTTGTGTGTGTGCTAACTCTCTATTGCACCACAAGACACATTTGCGGTGATGTGGAAGAATGGGGTGCAGATAGCATTGATTGCTTAAGTGAAGGTTCATGGCCCAGTGGATCTTAGCTTCTCTCCTCCTGCCATTCCCATGCTACCCCATTGATTATCCCAGCAACGCAGTTAGCGCTTATTCTTTATGTATGCAGGCTGTAGCGTCAACCTGCTGACGAATGTAATTTCTTCTCGCCCACCTGATCAACTCCCCTTCACAGTGATTCAACCACATGTGAAGACCTTATTGAGTGTGTTAGCACAGTGTGTGTAGTGTGTGTGTGCCCTGTAATGTAGTGTTGTGTTTTTAAAGAGAACGAAAAAAACAGCACAGTGTAATAATTTAGGTTGTAGAGTTCACTGACCTTGATTTGCCGCAGTGCCCGCACACTTAATGGCGTCTAAAACAACAATACCCTGGGGCGATTGAAAAAGGGCTTGTTTGGGTGCACAACATCTGTACTTCTGAATATATTGAAGATATCACTTCTTTATTGACTTGTTCTGACTGTGGGTCCCAAACAACTTTACACTTTTTGCCAAATCATATAGAGTATTACAAAACACATTCAAAACACAAGATCTTAGCCCAGGGTAAGGGTTAGGTTTAGGGTTAGGCTTGAAGCATCTGTAGAGGATGCTGTCTGTTTACCTGTGAATATCTGTGTTCAGGTGGTGGTCTGATGAACTATGTTCTTGACTATTGTGTAATGGATTCTTTTTTTTTTTCTACAACAGTATTGGTCCACTTATCTGTAGTCTTACATTATTTGAACAGTGACACTCTTAGATTTGCATGGGAATCTTTCTTCTATTGTCAGTGTGTGTGTTCGTTCTGTTCTTTGACAGAGAAGGCAAGTGAAAGTGTCTCTTCCCTCGCTTTCATGGCAGCGCTGTGGTGCCCTCAGAAATCCCCGTTGTGCTCCCACCAGGCCGTGTATGCCTCCCTTCCCCCAGTGGTCCCCAGGGTGTGCTCATTAGAAGAGTGTTTTCACACAGAAAGCCGGCCTGCCCTATCGCCATCGATTTGGCCCGTCATTGCAGTTCGGCATCCCCTAGGAGCAGTCAAAGGCCTCCAAACCCTTCTCAGAAGTCTTTGTTAACAGCATCCCTCCCACACACACACACACACACACACACACACACAAATCAAAAGAAAAGAGAGGCATTCAAAGAAAAAAAAACCTTCATTGCTTGAAAGTAAGAGACCTGGATGTATTATTAAATATCGACTGATCGATAGCAGCTCAGAATGGTCTGCATTTGAAGCGGTGTCTTTTTGATCTCCAAAGAGATGAAAGATTCATATTATATCTTCATTCAATGGCGTATAACTGTGTAGCTTACCCTCCTTGGCCGCTTCTACAGTAGGTATGTGCACTGCTGTCCAGAGGACAAAACATTCCTATACAGAAGATTATCAGATTCACACACACACACACACACAC
>JAGFZM010004302.1:3283-17261 GCA_017657215.1 Limnothrissa miodon
TGGCAAATTCATTTAAGCTTGGTTTTCATAGTCCCTGCCGCATGCATTCAGTCTGTGTGTGGAGATAGTGGTCCTGTCCCAGTGCAGACTGTTCCAAGCGACAGTAGAGTGTCTGTGGCGGGTCCCCTGTTAGAGGTGAAATCCTCCCAGTGTGGGTCCCTTCTGACAGAGGTCTACAGTTTTGTCTGACACTCGTACCTCCGTGTCTTCCCCTTTTGCACCAGCTGAGAGATCAGAGGCGAACCGCCTGCTTGCCGTCACGTTCGTTTAGCGCGTCAAAGGAGCAGCGGCAGCTGTCGACACAACACCGGCACTGCCAAGAGCCATTACCCCCACTAACACCACAGACACACCCCAGCGCACAGGGCCCCGCCACACAGCCACTTCGCACAGCGCACGCAGCTTAATGCGGCTTTGAAGATGGGGGGAAAACAGAAAATAAACAAGCCAGCTTAAGAATAAATAAAGAAAAATAAATAAATATATAAAGCAACAAACAAGCAGCCTTGGTAATGACCTGGTGTTTTGAAGAGGTGAAAACATATGGCCCCGGCATGCTCAGTCTCCACCCCCTGCCATACCCCCACCGCGATACGGAGCCAGCGCTCCCAGTGCAAGTCACTTTGATCATGTGACCTGTTAGCTGGCCCAGGTGTGGAGGAGGCATTAGGTATGCCTGGCAGGTAGCACTCGCAGAAAGGTAGCCATCCACAGAGCCGTAATGAGATGCCTGCCAACTGCTCTTCCATCTGCTGTTTGGCGTTGTGCCGTTGAGCATTAAATCACCGGCCAAAAGTTTTTGCTTTTTTTGCAGTTTCATGGCACTCTCTTTCTCTTGTTCTCTCTCTCTCTCTCTCTCTCTCTCTCTCTCTCTCTCTCTCTCTCTCTCTCTTTTCTCTTCCCTTTTCAATGTGCCAGTGTGTCTTTCTATCCTCTTGAGTGGGCCTGTACATGAGCTCCTTTTCAGGAGGAATCAAAAGAGCTAATTTCACTGAACCAACAAAAAGCCCTTCCATCAGACCAGTGGCTTCAGGGCTTGAAGTGTGGACTTGTGGAGTTGACAGAAGGGATTGTCCTCTCGTCTCAGTCTGTCTCTCCATCCTCTCTCTCTCTCTCTCTCTCTCTCTCTCTCTCTCTCCCCTCTATCTTGCACCATTAGGACCTATTCCAGCGTAGTCACCCAAAGCTGGATACTAAGAGGATTTTCTGCTGTCAGGCTCCTCAGTATTTGAGTGACAGCAGGAAGTGGTCAAGTTTGGCTGTTTTTATCTGTCACACAGCACGGTACGGGTTAGTCTCCCAACTGCAATTGTACTTCACAACAAATGTGCTACAGGCAAAAGAGAGGGAAAGATTTGGAACCAAACTGGAAAACAGTAAAAACAACTGAGAACCGCAGTCTAAGGTACTTTAGTTTGGACATGAAATAACTCAAATGCTGCACTTAAGGTTGTCACTGATTTCATCTTCAACACTTTCAAAAACACTTTACAGCAATCAAAACTGTTTATCATCCAACTGTTCAGCTATCTTGTGACAGTTTTCTAAGCTTTCTAACAAAGTTGTATGAAAATTCAAATGTCAAATGACTACGCCAGTACAACATCTTTCTCCGGTGCCGGGATATGTTTTTGTTGTTGTACAGGAGAACAGCTGATTAGCCCATTGTACTGCAGACATGAGTAAAAGTCTAAAATATCTCACTGTTGGAAAAGGATACCTTTTCTAGTAGAGAGGCTTTTTAACCTGGCCACAGAGGGATGAGGTGATTGCACTGATTACGCTGACCCTGAGTCACAGTGCCTCTGATTGAATCACACCAACACTTGATGGTTTCTGTGATTTTCACAAAGGCCTCCTGCGGTACAAACTCCATTTTGATGAGTCTGGGCCACAAGACACCGCCTCTTACGGACGGACAGTACGGGATGTTTCAGTTTCAAGTGGCCTCTGGCATCCACGTGCGGCTTCGGCTCTGCCTGTGCCTTCTGCAACTTGGCTGATTGATCTGCGGTATTTGAGCTGGCGCTAGCTTCTGTAGGGATCGTGTCACTGCCTCAGCTCCACCGCTGATTGATACAGTGTGCAGCTAGTGGCCCAGCTCAGGACTTCACAGAATCCTATTTCAGTTTGCTGCGTCGGGAAGGCAGTCCAGCGAGTTTCCAAATGATTTGTTTTTTAAAAAAAAAAGGCGCTGAAGAAGAAACAGGGGCAGCCGTGGGGCGAGGCATCCATCAGGAAGGAGGGTGTGGATCCATGGGAACCTGCACTCAGCCAGAAACAAGAGAGCCTGGAGGGCAGTCTCTGCTGCTGCTGCTGTGCCCGTGGCTGCTGGGGGTTAAATATGTCCGATTGCTGACACACTCCTGCAGTACCTGGAGTTTACTCGTGGACGAGGCCGGTGTAAACCCTTTTTCTGTCTCTCTGTCTGACTTTCTGTCTGTCTGTCTGTTCTGTTAATTTTCATTCATCAGCCTTAGTTTTTTTCCTGTCACTTTCTACATATTTTTTGCCACTTTCATCTTTGCCCTCTCTGTTGGAAATGTTTTTTTTTTTTTCTCTCTCTCTTTCTGCTAAACGCTCACAGGTACAAAGACACACACTGACCAATTATGCATTGATTGAGACAAATTGTGAAGTCAATAGACTCTTCAAAAATAGACACGAATCAATGGAGGCCACGGATGACCTTCTCCCTCATGCGTCCGCATGTGTTCCGGCGGCTACATGCCTTCAATGTATGCCTGCATTACAGGCTCTTTCTACGCCGCAATAAATCACAGTTTGCCCAAGCATGACGGGGAGAGGTGAAGTTGTGTTCTGTATGACTGCCATCACGTCTTTATTCTATAAATAATGGCTGGCTATCATTCTGGCTGGCGTTGGCCACTATACTGGCGGCGTGAAGCCGAGGGAAGCTCTACATGATGGTACACACAGAGCAATAACAAGAGCTGGACTCCTTTGTTATGCTTGAGTAAACCCTGCCTGTCTGACTGACAACGATTGGGCCCCGAATGTCCTGCTGTCAGTTTGTTTGTTTGTTTGTGTGTTTGTGTTTATTTGTGTTTATTTATCCATTTCTTTCCTGTCAGGTGTCTTGTTGTCTTCCTTGTTGCCCTGATGTTTGTTATGTAGAACAACATCTGTCCCGCATCATGAGTCCGTGGAGTCAGGAAAGTGTTTTTTTTTATTATTATTCTTACTTTATTTTGCTGAACAGCTCTGGCGTTGTTACTGTTTGTGTGGGTGTGTGTTTTGGGGTCTTGCAATTTTGATACGCATTATTTGTAGGTGCTTTGAGGTAGACTAAATAAGTCTAAATAGATCTTATTTTGAACTAACCCTTATCCTGGCGTCTGGTTATAAATCACTGCAATTTAGATAATTCCTCTGCTTAAGACACTAATATGACAGACATTTTGACAGAACCCTCGGTTCCCTTGGTCTAATGCTAATAGATGGTGTTTTAACAGTGCTTACTGTGTTTAAATGGACCCCCGGCTGTGTAAAAAGGCAGAACGCTACAGAGAGCAGATGGTGAGTAAATGATGGCCGTTGGAGGCCGTTGGAGGCTCAGGTAAACTGGAGCGAAGATTTTTCACTTCAGGTCGCTCATGTGCAGAAGCACTAAAATAAGATGTGCGTTATATGGACCATACGGAAAACGTTTATGGAAACTGTGTGTGTGTGTGTGTGTGTGTTGGTTTAGACAGCAAAAGTGATTTACGGTAGCAGCAATGCTGAAAAAATGTAGCCTTGCTTAGAAGTCTGAGTCCGGCTGAGTTATGTAGGCACATCTCAGAGTATAGCTGTCAATCAAACAGCCTGCATAGGTGATTGACAGATTAAGCTCTGTGATGTGGGATGGCTGTGGACACTTAAGAACCAGCAACGATATGTGATAGGAGCAGGAATGAAAGGTGCACTGTCTCTCTGAGACGGGTGCATAGCTGTACCTGCCTACATGCCCGTAAGCCGAGTGCTTGCGACCAATCGGATTGCTTAGTTTTCACCCAACCACTGTGCCCCGTCTCGTGTAGCTTCGCACCTTAGTTCAGATCAGTGCACAAGCAAGTCAGTCAGTCAGTCTCAAGCTGATAACAAAGACACTAGGTCAGCCCAATTTGAATTAGTGTTGTCAGGGTTACTTGTTCATCTGTTCGATGTGTGTGTTGAGATGGCAACAGTCCCATCCAGAACCCTACATTTTGCCAATGTTGGCACCACTCATCACAGAAGGTTTAATGGGGTTCGGTAGAGATGCACTGTAAGCCCCCACCCCTCCCACCCCCATCACATGACCTAAAGTATGCAGATTATATTTCAGTGGCTAATGGCGCGTCTGCATGTGCTGATGAAACTGGCCAACCCTCTGGCTCAGGGACTACCTGTAATACCACAATTATTCATTACACACCAAAACCGACCGATTGTGTGTGTGTGTGTGTGTGTGTGTGTGTGTGTGTGTGTGTGTGTAGAGAGAGAGAGAGACAGAGAGGTGGGGGTAATTGTAATCATAAATACCATTATTTCAAGGTTGGCAGGGGTGAGAGGATAAGACAGCTAATAGGTTTATGGCTTTTTGTCTTTGTTGAAAGAGAAACATCTTACAGTTTACAGTATTCGTGTTCATAAAACAACTACCACTGCTTACATTCATTCAGTGCTTTTGAAGACAACCGAGGTGGGGGAGCAAACTGACCAGCTACTAACCTGCAAACTAACCTGGATGACGTTCACCACAGTAATGCATAAGTGGATGATTAGGGGGCCAAAGTGAAAACAATACTCCAGGTCACTTTTTATGTAACTAAGTGACTCTGAAAGCGGTTTTGTTCCCCAGGGAGCTCAGGGCACTTTGGATGTGTCAAAGCCTGTATTAGGGCAAAGGAGCAGCCATGAAGCACAACAGCTTGTTGTTTCTCTACGTAAAGGCGAAACACTGTGCACAAAGACACACACACACACACACACACACACACACACACACATACACACATACACAAACATTTAACAAAACACACAGTGCTCTTCTGGCTTACATGCTTCTCTTGTTCCCCCATGTGCTCCTAATGACCTTCAGAAATGTCAGGGAGAGTGTCTGGGCTGCCAGCGGCTCTTTGCCTCTCATTACCAGGACCTCCAGGAGGGGGCCAGGCCACTCTGAAGCGCTGCCCAGCTCCCCTCACTCTCCTAGGGGTGCCACTAGAGTAGAGGTGGGGGGTTGTGGGGTGGTAGGGAGAGGGCGTGTGTGTGTTAACACCGGGTCAGGGCTGTGGCTGTGTATGTGAGTGTGTGTGAGTGAGTGAGTGAATTTAGCAAGTGTGTGTTTATGTGTGTGTGTGTGTGTCCTTGTATGCTCACCTGCAGGTGTGTGTGTGTGTGTGTATGTGTGTGTGTGTGTGTGTGTGTGTGTGTGTGTGTGTGTGTGTGTGCATGCTTGTGGACTGTGTCAGAAGACCATGATCCCTTTCCCCCTCAGTATTTTCACCATTGGCGTTGCTCCTCTCCGACTGGCTGTGAACGGAAGGTTCCATTGCTGCGTGTAAGCTCGCTTTTAATTAGTGCACTAAGAGGATTTCTTGTAAAGACACATTGAAAATCGCTGTGTCTTCTGAGGGTGTGCGGCTCCAATGGCAATAATGAAATGTTATAGGATTTTCCCTCTTTGTAATTCATGCTGTCTGTTTTATCGGTGTGGCCTATGTAGCTAGCAGCAGAGGGAACCAACTACCTTTCACACTCAGTCAACTTCTCTTGTTCCTCTGTCATTAGCCATGGGTGCAGTGTCAGAAACTCACACACTCACAAATACACATGCACATACAGTACACCAGACACTCACACACACACACACACACACACACACACACACACACAGACGAGCTGTCATTTCCTTACTTCTCAGACAGATACAGTGTAGGGGATTACGTAAAATGGTCTAACACTTTGAGTTGATTTTGAGTCGTTCCCGTTTGAAGGACAGTACTGGGATCAAGTTGAATTCTTCTCTCTTTTACTCTCATTTCCTTTTGCATCACTCTTCCCTTGTAACACCCTGACTACCCTGGGCCTCTTCACGCCTTTGAAGCTTTTGCTTTAGATACGATATCTGTGAGCGTCGGCAGGTCAGTCAGGTGTTCAGTCAGAGTAAAACATGAATGGATCTCGGCGGCATAAACCACCCTTGAGCTAGATCCTCACACAGTATTTGACCCGCGTCTCACCCACTTCTCTTTTCCCTGGGGGTTCCAGTCAGTCTGTTTGAATATTAAAATTCAAATAAAGTCAAGCGTGCTTTGCGTATGCCCATGATCTACATAAGTGAGTGAAAACGGGTGAAAATTAGATTTGATTTGTGTTTGAGTGCGGTGCATGGCTCTCATCACGAGAGATCATGCCCAATTTAAAGCCATTTGATGTCCATGCGCTGCGTTTCCAGATGGCTATCACAGCTACCATTGAGTTATTACAGCACCTTTCTCTTCCCGCACGCCGCCCTCATCCTGTCCGCTGTCATAACCGGTCCCCTCTTCCTTCTCCCGTCTCCTCCAGGACCCCCAGTCCTCCTGGACGCAGTAATAGGAGGCTCGGCCGCGAGCCTGTCCCCCTCCTCGTACTCTCATATCAGCTAATGGCTGGTGACACCAGTGATTTATATCCTTGATTAGAGTTTTTCCTTCCGTGCTCTCTGGGTGTCTCTGTGTGTTTGACATGGGCCTGTCCTTCTCATTAGGACCCTAATGCATGTCACAGCTCAACCCCCTCCTCCCCGTCCCCTTATCTGATCACTGGCTGAGGGGTGCGAGCACCCATACTAAATTGGGATGTGTCACGGTGAGTGGGCCAGAAACATCAAAGTCGCCCATATTCATCATCCCCCCCCCACCCCCCACCCCCCTCTGGAGGAAGTGGCGCTTCTGATCTCCGTTATGGTATGTTTCATGTCTGTTATGATTTGACACACACTGACAAAGGATGTTAGTATAGGCATTCAGAGCCCTGAGTTCTGTGCAGAGATATTTATTTATTTCTTGGTGGGGGGTTGGTGGGGGATCACTTGGACAAGATCCATCATGCATCCTTTAGTGCCTTTACTGGCCTGGCCTGTCCTTACTATCCTTACACCACACTAGGGGGAAGAATGGAATTTCTGAAAGCATTGCACACACACACACACACACACACACACACACACACACACACACACACACACATACACACACAGTCACTCTCAGACCAGTGTTTGCCATGCTTTTGTAATCTGTGTCCTGATCGTGACCTCTCCCTTTCCGAGGGCGAGACAGCACAGCTCACCTTGACTCCCTCTCTGAGAGGTTTCCTGTGTGCGCATCGCAGGATGAATGCAAACTCCTTGGCGGGACCTGCGGCGGGATACATTAGGCAAAGGGCGAGGAGAACAGGGAGGAAGAGGAGGATGAAGAAGAGGAAGAGAGATGCTGGGGTCCTAGTGGGACAAGATGAAAGGAGAGAGAGACAGAGACAGAGAGAAGAAGGGAAGGAAAGAGAGAGAGAGCAAGAAAGGGAGGGAGCAAGAATTGGAGAATGCACTGCTATGTGAAGATCCCCATAAATAATCCTGTCAATCCATTAAAAAAGGAGAAGGGCCAGGGGATAGTGGTTAGACAGGGGTTATGAAAAGACGAGTCTCTTTTCTTCACTCCGCCAACTGACTGAGAAGAAAGTGTAACTCTTGGCAAGGACGCTGTGACTTGCCCTGGCGTGGCGCCGCCCATTGAGATTCCATACGGTGGAGATGGGTGTTGTCTGTGTACCCCCCCGAGCCTTCATTCCCAGGCAAGCAGAAGCAATTATACAAGCCAATGCTTCACAGCAACATCATTTCTGGCCCGTAACATCCATGAGGAATAACTATTTCCTTGGCAGTAAAATCAATGAGCGCTCAGTCAGATGGCCGGCCACTGTTGTATCCACTATACATGTCTCTCTGCTTTCTTGCCGTCACTGAGACTTATACTTCTACTCTTTTTTTACTCTCCCCCCTTTCTTCTCTTCAAATCTGTTCAATCTATTCTCCTTTTCTAGTTTCTTTCTCTCTATCTTTAATTTTGCTTAAATCATTTTCATTCATTGCTGGTCATTCATTTTCTCCTACTTTCTTTCTTTTTTTCAGATCTTTTGAATCTTTCTGTCATTCTTTCTTTTCTCTCGTTCTTTTTTTACCTCACATGTACAAAAGTGTGTCCATGTTTTAGCGCCTGTTACTCAAGATATAAGGCTTCACTACAGAGCATCTCAATACAAAGGTGAATTTGTATGCTCACTGCCAGGTTAGCATTGTAGAACAGAAGAACAGAACAGCTTGAAGGCTTCACTACAGAGCATCTCAATACAAAGGTGAATTTGTATGCTCACTGCCAGGTTAGCATTGTAGAACAGAAGAACAGAACAGCTTGAAGGTTGGGCAGTCGGCCTTCATAAAATCAACAACAACATAAATGCCCTTTGTAATACAGGTTACTGTGTAGATGCACTAAAATCCTTTAAAAAAAACAAAACAAAACAAAAAAACAAAGAATAAGTTCTAAATACAGTACATGGATAGCTTGGTTCTTACACTCATCCATTAAAAAAAAAACATTCAGTACTATAGAAGCGTGTTTAACATAAACGTGGTTCAATTTGTGAAGCATCCAAATGTCTTTTCTGCAATCATTGGGTTGATTGCCTGTAGATGTACCCAGTGCCTGCGGAAGCATTTGGATGCATCTGCATCTGGTAATTCCGCCTCAGGAGATGCCATGAGGGCTGTTGGCAGATCATTACTGTGTGTGTGAGAAACACACTTTGGACTAGAGGTAGTAGAGAAAGAAAGACAAGAAAGGCAAGAAATACAACACAAGAAACATAAAGGATAGATAGACATTGAGTGGTTTTAGTTGTCGTTTGTCATAATTTTTGACACAGTTTGGTTGACTTGGTCTAAAGCACTTTCTGAGAGTGGTGTGCAGTTGAGTGGAGTGCATTAGCCCGAGGCGTACCATTGTTTGTGCTCCTCTAGTCTTCTCTTGGTGACATATTCATCGCCCTTTACCTTCTTCATTTGCCGTCATTCTGTCTGTGGAGCTGTCAATAGCCACACAGGACTTTGAATATCCCCCATCACAGCAGGTGGACCTTGTGATTTCCCCCTGAAGCCCTGCGCCTGCCTGTCAGCTCTTTTGTCTTTGTTGACAGGGAATCCATCTTGAAGGTTTTGATGCCGTAATGAGTCTTGCATTATGGTGCAGCGGGCTGTGTGTGCAAATGCGCTCGCCACCGGGCATTTTGAGTGACTGGCCCTGCACCGTCCGACGTGCGCACGCAGACACACAGAATGGTTGCGGCATTAAGAGAGACAGCTTTATGATGCTAATTGTGTTTCGATGAAAGCCCAGAAAAATGCCACCATCGCTGCAGATGAGGGCTTTCGATTAGTCCTCAGACGCATGCTGATTGCTTTCAGGCGCCCGTGACGAGAGCTCTCCATCCGCATGCGAAAGACACACACACACAGCTCTGTCCATGCATTGTGACGAGCAGACAGCAGGAGCCTATGGGACTCCAAATCTCCCAAAGGGTTTTCTAATATCTTCTCTCTGAAGGACAGCTCTCTGAAGGAACGGCTATGCATTGGGCTTCCTCAAAGGAACACAATGTAACTTTTCATCAACTTTTTGATGAGCCCTTTTGATCAGACTATTTGCTCTTCTCTAAATTGATTAGTGTTTATTTTAGTTTTATGAAAGATGGATAAAATCATGTGTAATTCTCACCATCCATCTAGGATATGCACTAATCAGCATTAAGAGCAGGGTAGAGACCCCTCCACTATTGACATGGCATGATCCATGACAATGATGACTGTAAACTCCAATTAGCGTCGTATATGTGGGTCTAGATGTTCAGTGTCTAAGATGCCTTTTAGGTTAGCACATACTCTAGTACTACATTAATACTCAACATTGTGGCTATTGTCACCAACATGTCACATGTATGTGTTTCACCCTATATTGATTTTTACTTCCATGTAGGGATGGGCATGGGAAATTATTACTGCATCAGTATACAGTATACAGTAAACATTTAAAAGAAATAACAGCATGAGGTGAAGCTGAAGCGCTTTATCTACACGATGCATTGTATGTAGATGTGCATAGGAACTGCCATTTGTGGGAATTCACTCCATTTCCACCAATACATTAATTTCCCTTTGTGTCTTTGCGATCAATACTATCTTAAAAATATGTTTTCTAGGTTAACAGAAGGAAGGAATCACACTTTATTTCAGCCTCTACAGCCAGAAATATTAATGTCTAGTTGCTAACCAACGAAAAAGTTATCCATAGCCATGCTAGTGCTTTAAGATTACAGTCTCAATAAAATCAACCTTGGTAGATAACATTACTGCTGTCAGCTAAAATTAACATTTGCATCTAAAGTTTGTTTACAACAATATTCAAGTTTGACCAAAACTCTTAAGTGCTAGCGAGCTAGCCCAAATCGCTATCAATATTCCCATAGAGACCCAGTCAAATTGATTTGCCGTGCAAACATGAGCAAGCTAATTCACTGATGAGTGCTGCCACTGCTAACTTTTATGCTGCTACTCCCATGCTACCTCACAGACCTTAGAATGGTCAATAAGCAGGTTTCCATCCAAGGAGCTTTTGCGAGAAAATATTTTACATTTTTTACCGATATAGCTGATGGAAATGCTAATTATCGATCAAATTTTGTAAATGTCGACATGATATTTTTCTGATTAACTTTAGCGCATTAATGCAATATCGCCACTTCAGATGTCGCAAAAAAACTACTTTGGAAACACTTTTTGTCAATAAAAAGGGCGTTAACACACATAAAGGTATCCCATAATGCATCAGGACTATACAGAATCCACACAACATCTCAAGCCGTCGGCCGTGTCAATCACTGAGCCGTCGATCTAGAATGGTTGAGTCCGGTTTTATAATACCTCCATGGTTGAGCCAGATATTATCTGTTAAGTGTCTCGCAACCTCCTCTGAGAAGGTCTTATTTTGTGGTCTCTCCCATATCCGTGGGGTTATCACACTGGGGTATTTTGTTCGAGCTCTAGGGCAATCAGAAAAGCAACTTCTTCATTCTTTGGATATTTTGTTATATTCCAATTATTTGGGAACTGAAATGACCGTAAGGTGGCAAATAAAAAAAGTCTGAGTAATCTCTCCATCTTTGTTTAGCGGAGGAGGGTGTCACTTGGAAAACAAAGGTTGATAGGTTGATAGGTAGATCATTTGTATTCTGTATCTTTGCCAGCTGCTGATATGAACGTGCAACCACATTGTTTGACCTCTTGGAGTATGTTTTCAAATTATTATATTTTTTTTTTATCTAATGTGCAGCAAGTAGCTAAGATTTTTGGGACAGTTCCTCAAGCTCATAAAATAAATTTGGGGTGCACATAAATTGACAGGGTCGGTCGGAAACCGGAACCAACCATTTTTTATGCCCAATCATGAAGTGCAAATTAATGAATTTTTAATCGATCATTATTTTCATGTTTGATTGTCGCTGATGGGTTCGAGTACTTGATTAATCAGGTTTGATGGAAGATCAACATTTCTGATCTAATATTCTCATTTAATGTATGTGTGTTGTGTTTAGGGAAAATGTATTTGGTATGAAACAAATTATAAACCATCAAATTGTGTAAAATTTCACAATTATTTCAGTCACTTAAAAAGCAGCAAAAAGCCTTCAGGAAATCACAATGCCGTGTCTCTGTGCTGTGGTTGTAATTTTCAGAAAATAAAATGTTTACACTCACAGTGAGATTTCCTCTTCAGTACATTTCATAACACCTTTGTGTGCTTGTGCGTTTTGTCTAACAGCAACATCATATGCGGGCCCTGACATGTTCAGAAGTGCTGCTATTGGATGCTCTGTAGACTGTAACTCTATGTTGATGTCCTTTACGGCCATGAATCAACTTATTGCAGGTTCAAGCAACTTGTCTAGTTATTGCAGGGTCAGGCACTAATACACAGGGCACCTGTGAAGTCCATAACCCCAAACACACACACACACACACACACACACACACACACACACACACATGCGCATGCACACGGTCGTAGTAGTAACTCATTCCAGGTAAAAACATAACGGCCTTGAGGTTTTCTGCTGAATCGACCTCTCTGTGTTCTGGCTGGTGGTGTTTATGTTCCTTTAAAACATGGAGCTGCATTGGCAGAACACTAAACCATGAAGATGCTTTGAAAAGGACTTAGAATCCATTAGAGAAGAAGAAAAGCTTTAAAGAGAGAGGGAGAGAGAGAGAGAGAGAGAGACATAGAGAGCTAGATAGAGAAAGGAGAGAAAATGTGAGTGAGAATATAAGCGTGACTGAATTATTGTGAATTTGTGTGTGTCTATGTGTATTTGGTTTGTGTGTGTGTGCGTGTGTGTGTGTGTGTTGTGATGTGTTGTGTGTGTGCTAACTCTCTATTGCACCACAAGACACATTTGCGGTGATGTGGAAGAATGGGGTGCAGATAGCATTGATTGCTTAAGTGAAGGTTCATGGCCCAGTGGATCTTAGCTTCTCTCCTCCTGCCATTCCCATGCTACCCCATTGATTATCCCAGTAACGCAGTTAGCGCTTATTCTTTATGTATGCAGGCTGTAGCGTCAACCTGCTGACGAATGTAATTTCTTCTCGCCCACCTGATCAACTCCCCTTCACAGTGATTCAACCACATGTGAAGACCTTATTGAGTGTGTTAGCACTGTGTGTGTAGTGTGTGTGTGCCCTGTAATGTAGTGTTGTGTTTTTAAAGAGAACGAAAAAAACAGCACAGTGTAATAATTTAGGTTGTAGAGTTCACTGACCTTGATTTGCCGCAGTGCCCGCACACTTAATGGCGTCTAAAACAACAATACCCTGGGGCGATTGAAAAAGGGCTTGTTTGGGTGCACAACATCTGTACTTCTGAATATATTGAAGATATCACTTCTTTATTGACTTGTTCTGACTGTGGGTCCCAAACAACTTTACACTTTTTGCCAAATCATATAGAGTATTACAAAACACATTCAAAACACAAGATCTTAGCCCAGGGTAAGGGTTAGGTTTAGGGTTAGGCTTGAAGCATCTGTAGAGGATGCTGTCTGTTTACCTGTGAATATCTGTGTTCAGGTGGTGGTCTGATGAACTATGTTCTTGACTATTGTGTAATGGATTCTTTTTTTTTTCTACAACAGTATTGGTCCACTTATCTGTAGTCTTACATTATTTGAACAGTGACACTCTTAGATTTGCATGGGAATCTTTCTTCTATTGTCAGTGTGTGTGTTCGTTCTGTTCTTTGACAGAGAAGGCAAGTGAAAGTGTCTCTTCCCTCGCTTTCATGGCAGCGCTGTGGTGCCCTCAGAAATCCCCGTTGTGCTCCCACCAGGCCGTGTATGCCTCCCTTCCCCCAGTGGTCCCCAGGGTGTGCTCATTAGAAGAGTGTTTTCACACAGAAAGCCGGCCTGCCCTATCGCCATCGATTTGGCCCGTCATTGCAGTTCGGCATCCCCTAGGAGCAGTCAAAGGCCTCCAAACCCTTCTCAGAAGTCTTTGTTAACAGCATCCCTCCCACACACACACACACACACACACACACAAATCAAAAGAAAAGAGAAGCATTCAAAGAAAAAAAAACCTTCATTGCTTGAAAGTAAGAGACCTGGATGTATTATTAAATATCGACTGATCGATAGCAGCTCAGAATGGTCTGCATTTGAAGCGGTGTCTTTTTGATCTCCAAAGAGATGAAAGATTCATATTATATCTTCATTCAATGGCGTATAACTGTGTAGCTTACCCTCCTTGGCCGCTTCTACAGTAGGTATGTGCACTGCTGTCCAGAGGACAAAACATTCCTATACAGAAGATTATCAGATTCACACACACACACACACACAC